>PVIJ01008077.1:0-77029 GCA_004024925.1 Scalopus aquaticus | reverse complement strand
CCACATCTTCTGGATCCAATCATCTATTTTTGGACATCTGGGTTGCTTCCATACCTTTGCTATTGTGAACAGTGCTGCAATGAACATACGGGTACATGTATCCTTTTGGATTAGTGTTTTTGTATCCTTTGGGTAAATTCCCAAAAGTGGGATTGCTGGGTCGTATGGAAGCTCCATGTTTAGCAGTCTGAGGAATCGCTCAATTTCTTTTGAAAATGGTAGCACAGGTAGTGCCTTGACAATATTTTTGACTGTGTGTTCTGCAACCATCCAGGGCCGGGTAGGTTCACTGTTGGTTCAGACCGCTTGGAGGGCCTCCCTAGTGGTGCAATGGGTTAAGTCTCAGCACTATGAAGCTATAGGCAGCCACTGCAGCAAAAGTTCGATCCTTGGCCAGGGAGCTTCCTACATGGTGCAGCAGACCTCTCCTGCCTCTCTCTGCTGCTCCTCTCAGCAGTGTATTTCAGTAGATCTGCCTGTTCTGCTCCCCACTCTGTCTCTGGTGAATCCTCTCACCACCCCACACCTCTGGCCTACACCCCAGCTCTTATATGCATAAATATATATATATATTTTAAAGAGAACCTTGGAGCCCTTGGTATCATCCCCGCAGGTTATATTAACAGTAGTCAGGGGAAAAAAGCCAGTGGGGAAATAGCACCTTGGGCTCCCCTGCGAACCTCTATCTGCTCTTTCTTCTGGGCTTCCTCTTCTAGCCTTTCTGCACTGCATACCTTCTTTGTGATGCTGCTCCGATAGCCACAGCCTCCAGGCTCAGGTGTGCCCATTTACTCACACCCACACCACACTCCAGGTACCTGCCATCAGGTGTGCACACATGCACACACATGGTGTCCATCAGAGATGCTAATGGCGGGAGGGTGGAAAAAGTCTGACAACTTCCATTTACCCTACACTGTGTTTCTAAATTTCCATTGTCTTTTTTCTCCTTTTCTTTTTTTGAAATGGTCTTTTTTTTCTCTATCTCTAAATGTAATTTACAAATATGTCTCTGAACAGAAGTTTAATCTAGAAAATCATTTTTCCATCTTAGAGGTAAATTATTTTTATTTTATGTAAGGGCATCTTTAGATGAATTTCATGGCTTTGTAAACCTTTATGTATTTTAAATTAAATTCAGTATTAACCTTTTTTTCAAACTTTAGTTTTTGGCTTTTTTCTTTGGTGATCTTACACTTCATACTATGTGATAGTTCTTGTTTTCTTCAGTAAATCAACAGTCCCTAAAGGAAAGAAAATAATGAATTTAGTATAAGTTATGTGGCAAAAGATATTTTAAAAAATCCTGCCCAAGTGTTTGAAAAAATATTTCTGGGGAATAGTCCTGTTCTATTGTTTTCACAAAAGAGTGAACCTACTCTTCCTGTTCGTAGTTTTATAATATTGGAAACAGTTCCCAAAAAACCCCAAAACTGTCTATTTCTTTCGAGAGTAATATAATTCCTTTAAAGGAAAAGTCATTGAGAAACACAAAATTGCTATAGATGTGATCCTCCTGATTTAACATGCAACTGAAGCACCTGCCGAATTCGTTAAAACACAGATTGCTGGGCCCCTCCTCCAGAGTTTCCGATTCAGCTGATCAGGGGTGGAGAGTGAGAATTTGCATCTCTAACAAGTACGCAGGTGATGCTGATACTGCCTTCCAGAGACCATACTTAAGATGTATTGCTGTATATTTCCACTAAGTATCACTTCTAAAGTTGATTTTATGGCATTTTTAACTGTTAGGCTCCAAATAACTCCAAAAGGAAACTTTCTGGAAATCTAAATCTATTCTTAAATGAATGCAATTTCTAAAACTAATTTGAGACGACTTTTTTCACTTGCAGAACATGTGTCTGTGTGTGGTCAGAAAAGAAACTCGAACAATAGTGCATATTTAGTTTTGAATTGTTAAATCCTGCCCTTAGTAGTCTATAGTATTTGAAATTACTTTCAATATAGTGTTCTGCAACCATCCCAGACCGGGTAGGGTCATCATCGGTTCAAACAGAATATTTTTTTAGATGTTGCAGTGCCATCCTTTCCTGCACTCCGCGGCTCTCAGCCGCTCTCTGCCACTCGGTCCGCTGCTCACGAGCTCTGCTCTCTGCCTCGCCTACCTGGAGCTGGAGCTTTGAGCTCAAGCTCTTCGCTTGTGTGACACCAACCTTATATAGTGTCTCACCAGGCCCAGGCGTGCCCACTCACGCACGTGCACACCACCAGGAGGCACACGTGCTGGACCCCAGGTGCCCATCAGTAAGTCCAACAGCAGTAGGGTGGAAAAACCTGATGCCTCCTTCATTTACCTTACACAGTCACTCATTTATTCTAAGAATGTTCACTGGATGTCTACTCCCTGGCTCCAGGGAGAGATATGGTAATACACACCACAGATATGAAGTTTACATGTATATTTATATGACAGTGCATCTGCTATAGGTGTATTGATTCTTAAAGCCATTTGAACATCAGAGTAGACTCAGTATAATGGCTAGGATTAAAATATTTCTTGTTAGACTTCTTCCATAATATAAAATACTATGACAACACTGCATTTAAATATTTGAGGAAATAAAAATTTTAACACATTTTGTTCCAATTCTGAAACCTGATGAACAGATTGAATATGAAATTAAAGGCGGGAAGTTGACTTTTTTTTTTAAAGTAAGCACGTTTTGTCCCTTCTCAGAGTAGTTCATCTGCAGTAGCTAATTATTCCTAGTTATTTGCTATCTACATATCAATACATAACATTTATGTAACATTTCCGATGTGCTTACTTTCATATAAATATTTAAATTGTTTTGATCACTTTGTTTATATTGATTCTCTGAAATAATCTGTGAGGTAGGATCTATTAATATACCTACTTTACAGATTAGAAAGTAGGCTCAGACTAATCAAACAAAGCTGGTCCAAGCTGCACAGCAGGCAAGTGATGGAGCCAGGGTGGGATTTTAGTGACCTGGCTCCAGAGCCTACTGTCTTCCCCACGAAACTCAACAGATCTATGTGATGTCTCTGATACTGGTCATATATTCTTGTTTCTGCTTGCAGTTTTGTTTTTAGCAAATAAATAATTCTCCAGTTAATAGTAAAGTCTTTGAAGTCAATTTCTATGTTTAACACTTGTTCTATCCTGTGTCAAATATAATACTTTACATGTAATAGGTATTTCATAAATATTTTCACTGGATTGACTGGCAATATTCCCAATTATACAATCTAGGAAATAAGCAAGCTAGAAGTTTGCTTATTTTCTTCCTTGAAATATAAGTCTTCAGATACAAAGGATATAGATGTATGAATTGCTATGAAAGACATTGTTATTATTTTAATGGTGAGACTGACCTCAAGACTTGAAATTAAATCATAAAAACAAAATATTTTAAAGCGAGATGTAACATAGATGTCCCTGCACTCAGCCCCTCCTTATTTTGCTGATTAAGCAGCAGAGGAGTAGAAGACTCAAGTTACAAGTTACACATTCTAGGTTACCTGTATAGTTAAAGGTTACTGGAAAAAACCTATTCAGATCTTTCAACTCTTAGCTTTAAGCCTTTATTCCTCCCCCACACAATGTAATTTATTCTCTTTGCTTTTTGAGAGTGTACTTCTTGGTCTAGTGTAGACATGTATTTTGAAGTAAGTTATAGCTCTTTCTAAGTAAATGACATTCTTTTAGAAAACAAACAAAAAATCTAATCTTTGACAATCCAGATTTTCAGACTTCCTAGTAGGAGATACAGAAGATGTACAGGTTGTTCATTCAAAATTACACCCAGATGTTTATATAGAAGTCAAGTGGCCCTTACATTGGTTTTCCTTTGCTGTGTAACAAATTTATAACTAATATAGCAACTTCAAACTTATAGTGTCTTAAACCTTTTGTATAGCAATTTCTTCGGGACTGGCTGAGCTCAGCTGAATTGACTAATTCCTGTATTGTTATTTGGGAGGCTCTTGGGACTCAGTTGATTCTGGATGTTTTTATTCACATGTGCACTATTTGATGCTGCCTTGTTAATCCTCAGGTGGCGTATAAACATCACTAAACCACCTGCCTGTCATCAGTCGGTAGGCTAACCTGAGCATGTTTTCATGATGGTGGTGGCAGAAGACGCAGTAGCATCAAGGAGGTAAGCTCTCACGTACAAGGGTTTTTCAGTCCTATGCGTTTGCTAACATCTTATTTACATGGCAAATTAAAATGGCCAGTCTAGATTTAAGAGGTGGGAAAATGCATTCTGCATTTATATGAAAGGGGGGCTAATTATCTAAAACTATTTGTTTCCTTTAACAATCATCTGTGCTTGTAAGTACGAATTTTACATTACAACTTCTTGTAAGTCTTTTACATTCACTACTCCATTTCCTTCTCCCCCACTCAATTTTAAAATACAGTCTCCCTTATTTCAGTGTTGAAATTGCTTTCTCCATGCAAGCAATGACCTCCTAATTGCTAAATCTAATGTTATCTCTCCATTTCTTCAAACATACTTGATCTTTCAGCAGTAATGGAAAATATTAATAAGGTTTGTTTGAAATTCTCTGCTTTTCCTTATACAGAACTGAAGTCTCTTGGCTTTTTAACTATTTGTATTTGCTTTGTTCCATATTCTTTGTTTTGGTTCTATTTTTCCATCTTATCCCTCAGTAGCGGAATTATAAATTTGATTAATGATTGATTTTCTCTTTGTTCAGTGGTCTGTATGAATAATCTAATTCACTTTCTATGACTGCAGTGCTCATTTCTGTGCCGATAGCTCTCAAATCTGCATCACTAATTTTGACTTGTCTCTTGAGTGCTAGATCGATTTTTCTGTCTGCTTGTTGAACATTCTATCAATTCTTTAACTTAAAATATAATTGACACATATATTTGTTTCAGGTATACTATGTAATGATTTGTTATGTGCCTTAATTTTGCAAAATGATGGCAATAAGTTAACATCATCACCATACATAGAGTATTTTTCTTGTGTTGAGAACTTTTAAAATCTACTCTCATCATCTTTCAAATATTCAATACAATATTATTAACTTTTGTGATCCTTATGTACATTATATCCCCATGACGTTTATTTTATAACCAAAGTTTATACCTTTTGACCTTTTATACCCAATTTTCCCACTCTCTCTACTCCACACTCTTGGCAACCACTAATATCTTCTCTTTCCCTATGAACTTGCTTTTTTGTTTGTTGTTTGTTTGAGATTCCAAATGTAAGTGATATCATATGATATTTGCCTTTGTCCCTCTTACTTAATCTCACTTGGCAGAATGCTCTCAAGGTCCATTCATGTTACAAATGGCAAATTTCCTTCTTTTATAACCAATACTATTTCCTTGTGTGTGTGTGTGTGTGTGTGTGTGTGTGTGTGTGTGTGTGCATCTTCCAAACTTATTTATCCATTTATCCATCAAAGGACACTTAGTTTTCATATCTTTATCATTGTAAATAATCCTGCAATGAACATGGAGGTATATATGTCATTCTGAGTTTCTGTTTTTGTTTTCTTGAATAAATACTCAGTAGTGGATCATATGGTAGTTCTGTTTTTAATTTTTTGAGGAACCTTAATATCGGTTCCCATAGTAGTGGTACCAGTGCACATTCTCACCAATCGTGTACAAGAATTTTTTTTCCTCCATGTTCTTGCCAATACTTGTCTTTTTTCATAGTAGTCTTTTAACAGGTATGGGGCAATTTCTAATTGTGGTTTTGATTTGCATTTCTCCAATTATTAGTGATGTGTAGTATTTCTACATGAATCTGCTAGTCATTTAGATGACTTCTTTGGAAAAATATCTGCTAGATATTCTTCCCATTTTTAAAACTGAATTGATTGTTCCTATTTGCTACTGGGTTGCATGCATTTTGTATACATTTTGGTATTCAAATCTTATCAGGTGTATAATTTGAAAATGTATTTATCATTCAGTAAATTGACTTTTCATTTTGTTCATGATTTCCTTTATAGTGTGGAAATTTTTTAATTTGATGTAAGCCAACTTGTCTATTTTTACTTTTTTTTTTTTTTTGCCTTTACTTTTGTTGTTAAATCCAAAATATTTTCAGGACCAAAATCAAGGATATTACCGCCTATGTTATACTTCTTGTGACTATTTGTAGTTTTATGGTACATCAGGTCTATAACCCATTTTGAGTTGTTTTTTGTATGTGATGCAAAATAGTGGTCAAGTTTTATTCTCTTGAGTGTGGCTCTCCAGTTTCCCAACACTATTTATTAGAGTTTTTTTTTTCTCTCCTACTTCATAGTCTAACTTATTTTGTAGTAAATTGCATGTATGGGTTTATTTCTGGACTCTATTCTGTTTTGTTGATCTGTGTGTCTGTTTTTATGCCAGTATCACAGTGTTTTGATACTATAGCTTTGTAATGTAGCTTGAAATCAGGGAGTGTGATGCATTCGATTTGTTTTTCTCTTTTAAGATTGCTTTGACTGCTTGGGGTCTTCTGAGGTTCCATGCAAATTTTAGGGTTGGTTTTTCTATTTCTGTGAAATATGCCACTACAATTTTGGTAGGGATTGCACTAAATCTGTAAATTCATTTGAGCAGTATAGACATCTCAGCAATATTTATTCCTCTAATACATGTTTTGGCTTGCCCTCTTCAATTTCTTTCATTAATGCCTTACAGTTTTCAGTGAACACGTATTTTTCCTCTTTAAAATCTTTTTCTAGTTATTTTACTTGAGTGTATAAAACAAAACAAAAACACAACCTAGTGGATTGGAACCCAGCCATTTATTTGGTTTCTGATTCTGTGGTGCTGCAGTTTGGTCTGGGCTCACTAGTGGCTCTTTTTTTTTTTTTAAAGATTTATTTATTTATACATACAAGCTGGGGTACAGGCCAGAGACATGGGGCGGCGAGAGAATTCACCAGAGACAGAGTGGGGAGCAGAAGAGGCAGATCAGAAATACACTGCTGAGGGGAGCAGCGGGCGAGGCAGGAGAGGTCTGCTGCGCCATGTGGGATTCTCCCCGGCTGGGCATCGAACTCGCTTCTCTGCTGCCGACAGCTCCACAGCGCAGCGCTCAACTGCTGCGCCACCAGGGAGGGCCTCACTAGTGGCTCTTTTGACCTGACATGGTCTTGGCTCATGCATCTGCAATTCTCTGGTTTGTTCGACCGCCTGACCCAGGATGGTCTCATAAACTCTTCTGGTGATTGACTAGCTGATATCTGCTGAAATGGGGTGACTGTGTTCTGTGTCTCTTGGTGTCTAGAGGGCTAACCAGGCCTTATTGATATGATGGTGATGACAACAGATCCTAAGAGTGACAAATGGGAAAGCTGCAATATATGTATGCTTTTAGTTCTCTGATTGTGCCACAATTTGGTAATTTGCTAATATCCTATTATGTGCCACAATTTGTTAATATCCTATTGGCCAAAACTTTTCACATAGTTCATCCACACGTAAGGGTTGTAGGAATTGGTACTACTTCTTCATTGGAGAAATGAAGAATTGTGTCTACCAAATCCTGGAAATATTCTCTATCACTACAATCCAATGTCCATAGTCTAATATTTCAGGTTTTATAGAAGTCATACAGGAAATAGAACTTTACTCACATCTAAATTTTTTAGGATGTATTTGCTGGAATAACCTTCAATTCAGTTTATTATATATATGAAAAAAATTCTGGATACAAAAATAACACAACAAAATATTCACCTGATCCTTTAAGTCTTACCGTGCTTTTGATAATCAATGTATAAATCTCCTTAGTTACTGAAGTTGTTCTCTTTGATTACTATTCTAAATATCTGCATAAAATGATGCAGGCAAAACATATACATGATAAATATTGTAGAAAACCCTACTGTTTACTTCACAGCAGGTCAACTTTTCATAAATATTTATGTGTATATATTAGTGTTTGTAGAAGATAATGGTATGCTGGCTCATGAAGTATCCATTCCATCCCCTTCTGATATACTTTCCTGAATTATTGAGGCTTAGTAGCTAAATTTAATAACTCCAAAAAAAATGCAAAACAAGAAAAGGCTAAATTCCCAAACTCCTTGCAGCTTATGTTCTTCATGTTAGCTGAGATCTATCAGGCAGATTTATGCCTGAGATTTGGAAGATAGAAGTAAGTTACATTATGTATAACTGAGAGCAAGAAGAGAGCATTCTGGGAAAGGATTTTGATTCTTTGATTATAACTATAAAATATGTCATTAATAATGAAAATGCATATTTGGCTTTGATCAGTTTGAGTATCAACAGGAAACAAAGGACACACTATATCATTATATGGGGCTAAGCGTAAAGGTCTGGGCAGTTTGCAGCAGATCCCAATGATTACAGCAGGAACCATCATCTAAAGTAGCAGAAATGTCCTCTTTCCTATCCCAAAGGAATGAGAAATTGGTAAGATTACTAGAATCCAGAAGGAGAGAGTTGTATAAGGTTACTGGCCTTGTGGAACACAGCCATCCTGTGGCAGCTTAACACAACAGAGGTACCTAAATGAGCAGATGTCATAAGCTTACTCACATTGTTCTCTACAGTCTTCTCCCAATAATCTCATTGTACCAGCTACAATGAGAAGCTACAGGTATCATTAGCCTGTTCAAGGGTCTTGGGACACAAGCCACTCTGGACACAGAAGAGCAAATGGTAGATATCTGGCACAAGGCCCTTGCAGTTGTCAAATGTTTGATCCACATTGTGGCAAGTAGAAACCACAGTAGAGTTTTTATTCTAACAGCACTAAAGATCTGTTCTGTGTCCAGTTTTCTTGGCTACCATCCAAATTTGTTTCTGAGACTGCGATAGTAATTCTTCCAGCAACTTAATACCCTTAATAAATCCTTTTCTGCTTAAAAGGGATTCTGTTTGGAAAGCGCAAGCCTGATCTATATAGTTATGGTAAGAATGAGTGAATGAAAGGATAATTAAGTGAAAATAATCTATGATCTAACTTAAAATTATAAAATCAAATTAAAACAAGTTAAGTGCAAATTATTTTGGTGACATTAACATTCAATACAGTAATGAATTTTTTTTAAAATGTTGTGTATGTATGATATGTATGAGAAAACTGCTTGGCAGTTACCCTTCAAAGATCAGTAAGGATTCTTTCCTATGTATTGCTTACCTACTCTAAACCTGAGAGGTTTATGTTTACATGATGAACTTTATTAAGATTTAGACTCCCAATCCTTACTAATTTTGTGTCACTGACCCCTTTTTGAATCTCTTGAAAGATGGCCATCCTCTCTCTGGGAAAAAAAAAATACTTTCCTATAAAATTTAACAGAGTTTATATTTTGGTGTCCGAATTGTTTATCAATATCCCAAAAGGAGTTTGCTAACAAAAGCTGATACGTCTCTAAACTTGCTAAAAAGCAAAACTGATCATTTTTTTCTGAATTTATGGCAATTTGAGAAGTATCTGACTTTGCATCAGAAACTGTAATTTGCTTTCATTTAAGTTTCTGAGCTGTAGCAAGTCACACATTTCCAGGAGTCTATTTGAAACAAGGAAGAAAAATCTTGCACAATTTTTATATAAATTGGGAAAGTATATTGAATATAAACCTTAAATTTATATTAAACTATGTTTAACATTTTGAAACTGTGAGCAGTAGAAAGAAAACATATGTGATAAGGAAGATACATGTGTAAAGGCATATTATGAGTACATTTTATCATTCTTTCTGTCATTTATACATCAGTCTTCAGCAACGTGTCTTTAATAACAAAAATGTAAAAATATATGTTATTTTAAGTAATCTTGAAGTAAACAACGGGGTATGTGGCATATCCAGCTATTTTTCCCCAATCTCCCCATGTTTCAACATCCGGATTCAAGTAGTTTTTGGTGGTTGAATAGGCTTTTCTTCTTCTTCTCTTTTTGATAAGAAAATCACTTTTTTGCTGACAATTAAATGAAGATAAAAACATAGTAAAATCATCCCAAAATATTTTTCAGATTAGAAACTAAGAGAGGAAAGTATAGGAACAAAGAGGATACATGGGGAATATAATTATATGATATTTAGGTGGTAATAGTATCTCCCATGTTGTTTACTGAGACACTTAATTTCTTTTTCTTTAAAAGATTTATTTATTTATGCATACAAGCTGGGGTACAGGCCAGAGGTGTGGGGCGGCAAGAGGGTTCACCAGAGACAGAGTGGGGAGCAGAACAGGCACATTGACCGAAATACACTGCTGAGGGGAGCAGTGGGCGAGTCAGGAGAAATCTGCTGCGCCATGTGGGAATCTCCCCCGCCAGGCATCGAACTTGCGTTGCCGCTGCCGACAGCTCCACAGTGTAGTGCTTAACCGCTGCACCAGCAGGGAGGCCCGACACTTAATTTCTTTAATAGTAAATAAAATCATATAATGTAGCAGTATAGCCATTATGAATTCCCATATTTAATTAATTTTAAAAGAGTAATCTAATTTTTTATCATAGACTTCTGAATTGTCCAGTCAGCTGGCTTATTATCCTCTCTACAGTAGCACTGATCTTTTCACATTGTAACTCAGTCTTCCTGGAAATCAAATAAGCTTTCACTGGTAAGTAATTTCTTTTAGATGAAGATTTAAAATGTAAGTTATATTTACTTTATAAGAGGGGAAGAAAAATGACAGGGATATTAGTTAGACCATGAAACTAACTTCTTAAATAACTTCATCATAATCAATATTCCTTTATTTAAAAAAATGTTTATCCATTAGGCTTTTTAAAAAATTGAGCTCACATTAGTCTCCAAGACTGTCTGTGATCCAGAGGCAGAGACTCACACCTCCTTAGACGCATGTCACCACACCATACCCGCCAGCCATCACCCGTAGGCCTCTGTCTCCTGTCAGAGTCCACTGACCCCCTCAGCAGTTTTCTCTGCTCCCTGTGCCCCATCACCTTAATTCTACAGGGAAATTCCCAGTGTTTTTTACTGAATTTGTTTTGATTGACCCTTTGTTTTGTTTGTTTATATTCCATGTATCAATGGAATCACACAATATTTCTTTCTCCTAATTTATAACATTATCCCCTACAGTTCCATCCATGCTGATGCAAATGGCAAGAGTTCATCTTTTTTTATTGCTGAGGTGTGTGACACACACACCCACAGAGTCCCTTAAAGTCCCTTATATATACATGTGTATATGTATATATATACATACACACATGTATATGCATATGTGTATATACATATGTATGTACATATGTGTATATATATGTATGAATATACATGTGTGTATATGTGTATATACATGTATATATATTATATATATAGGACTGAATAATCTGTTCACTCCATATATAAATACAGAACTCCAACTAACATTCTACTAAAAACAATCTAAGAAGTCAAATCACTGTTGGTATATATATGTATTTATACACACACACACACACACACACACACACACACACACCCCTTCTTGATTTATTTGTAATATTTTGAGAAACATCCACACTATTTTTCAGTTTGCATTCTCACCAGTGTATAGGGGTTCCTTTCACTCCACACCCTCACCAATATTTGTTGTCTCTGGTCTTTTTGATATGGGCCATCCTTGTATAGGCAGTTAATCTATGAGATATGGGCCAGTGTATACACTGGAGAAAGGAGAGTCTCTTCAACAAATGATGCTGGGAAAATAGGACATTCATGCATAAAAGAATGAAACTAGATTGCCATCTCACACCTTATACAAAATTTAACTAAAAATAGATTAAAGAGTTGAAGGTAGGACCCAGAAACCACACAATATGTAGAAGAAAAAATAGGCAAATAACCTGTGATACTGACTTCAGTAACGTCTTTCTGGATTCATCTCCAACTACAAGAGAAACAAGGAAATATAAACAAATTGGAAGACATCAATCCAAAGAGCTTCTGTACAGCAAAAGAAACTTATCATTAAAACAGAAAGATGCTACACTGAGTGGGAGAAAATATTTGTACATTATACATCTGACAAGGGGCTGATATCCAAGATCTGTAAAAAACTCACACAAATCAACAAAAAGAAAACTAAAATACCCTATCACAAAATGGACAGAAGAGTTAAACCAACAGTTTTCTGAAGAACACATAGAGATGGTAAACAGGTAAAAATGTAAAACAGGTAAAAAACAGGTAAACATGTAAAAATGCTCATTATCATTTGTCAGGGAAATGGGAATCAAAACCACAATGAAATATCAATATGCCTTTAAGGGATTGAATAATCTGTTCACACCATATATAAATACAGAACTCTAACCAACATTTACTAAAAACAATGTAAGAAGTCAAATCACTATTGGTGGCAACCAGTACAGGAAACTAAACAGCATCCCTGTAATAGCACAAACTGACTAAACTTATGGATTGAGTAGCTGAAAGTAGCCTAATTTTTGCCCCCACTTTCATTTCTAGTTCAACTAGAAAAATGAGCCCACCTACAGATTCTCATGCCAAAAGCCACCCATTAGCACATACCTGAATCCTACTCTTTTCTCGCTAGAAAGCTTTTCATCTTTTCTACTGCCTTTGATTCTCTGCAAGACACAAACGATGGTGACTGATTTGCTTGCTATAGCAAGTTTTGTATAAGTACTTTGAATCTAAGTTTTTAGCATTTAAACATTTCTATCAGTTATTTTCACCCTATTATGCAAGATAGTGAGCCTGCATTTTATCGTTATGGTTTTATGCACATGTATTAATCAAATCTTAGTAAGATATCACTAGCTAGATGAATTTGCATTAAATGGACTAATTTCATTATAGTGTCTCAAAAATCATGTTATATATTATAATTTCACATTATATTTTCTTTATTTAAATCAGTATCTATTAATTAGCTCAATTTTTGGTAAATTTCTGTTTGCATAATTTAAAATTTCTTCATTTTATGTACTTCCTAATCTGTGTTCTTTTATAAGTAAGATTTAGTAGGTTTACTTTTATTTTTTATATGAAATATACAGTCTTTTCTTTGGATTCCATTATTCCTTTAGAATAATTTATAAATTATTCTAAAGTTAGCAATTTGTTCAAATTTCTCATTACTAATGATGTCTCTTCTAGAACTATTTAAATGCTTTCTAATCTGTTGTTTTCTACATGTAATTAAGATAAATGTACTAGTCCCTTTTAGTTTTTTTATTCATCACTTTCAAATATTACATTTCAAAATGCAAATTTCATAAATTAGTTTACTTTAAGTTTCTAAGATTCACATACTGTGACTTCACTACTGTAGGATATGTGCTACAGGAGGAAAAGTTATACTCTTTCTCACTGAAATGATGATAATGTAGTTAGAATTTAATTCATGAGCTTTTTAATGTTATTGAGGGGTAATTATGGTCCATCACCAAAGACTGGACATCTTAGTGTACTCATCTGAAAATAAAAAATATAGCATCTATTTAAGGATGTTGTGTGGAATATATGATCTGTTACAATTACCCAACTCTGTCATTGTAGTTTGGAAGGCATGAATGAACATGACCGTGTTTTGGCAAAACTATTTACAAAAGCCAGTGGTAAGTCAGATTTGGCCCCTAGGCTCTAGTTTGGCAACCCCTGACCTATATGATGGTGGTTATGAGGGATAAATGGGGTAGTGAATGGAATATAGTAATAATAATGCCTGTTACATTGTAAGTTATCTGTAAATATATTATTATATTTAGTAAAATTGTGATCATTACTATTTCCCATCTTACAAAGACAAAGGGTATCAAATGCTGGGCAATATTCTGAACTTGATCCACTATCAAATAATTCTTTGTTCTTTGATTTTCCTCTCAAATTTCAGGTAATTTAGGGGTTATAGGAGTCTGAGCCAAATGAGGAAGAGATAATTGTGTTGAAGAATTAATGGATAATCATGATTCACTATTAAACATGTTTTTATTTTAGTTTTCCTAGATTCTTAATGGCATACCAACTTTTTGTGCCTTTAAGTAATGTTAAAGGTAATAAATGTTCTCACGTAATACCCCAAAGAGCAATGTGCTATAATAGCTATGCCTTAAAGCAGTGCAATTGGGTGTCTACTTGACTATTCCCTATTCTCTGTATCCTTTTTTCTTTTACTTGTATCAGTTCGTTTATTTTCTTTCTTACCCGGTATGTATGCTTCTGCATTTTATTTCATAGCACAATGTGTAGTTTGACAACAACTTGAAAGGTTCTTTAAAGTTAGGAAGACTTTTTATTTTTTTTAACTACTAAGGACTGTAGAATGCTTAATTCAAATAAGCATGGCAATTCCAATTTCTGTTTTGTGTCACTGTGTTTACTATGGAAGCTATTTAAGTATATAAACACAAAGCAAATGAAAAATTATAAAATACTTATGGAATTATTTGAAATTTTTTTCTAGCATGAGATTATTAAACATTAGGTCAAATAGTATAGTGATAATATTAGGAAAAATACACATTTTACCTCTGAAAGTGCTGCCCTTATTTATTGTTGTAAATACTGATGGAACAATAAGTCACATTTTAATTTATACTTTATAGGGTTTACAATTGGGGAAAATCACATAAATTCAGTTATGTAAGAAATATTAAATGGGAAGGCTGTGGTTAGTAATAGGCCTCAAACTTTTTCTATGATGTCTTCAGGAGAGAAAAAACACAGTTAACAAGAAAGCATATCAAACTGGATGGTAGGAACAACTTGAATTCTTCAGTTTATAAAAGATAAGACTTGTCAATTGGGGAAGCACATTAGTGCTGCTTTCAAATTAATACATAGATTAATTTTATATTAAAAAGATTCCAAATTTTTAGATTATAAAATTCTCAGTGGTATACTTAAAAAATGATTTTTGCAAGAAGACAGAATCCACGAAGCAATCAAAGGTGTTTTTTTTTGATGTTCATTTTTTTATATACATATATTTTTTATTTACATATATTTTTTATTTATATCTTTTACATCATTTTGTATTCCCCATAAAATACCCACCACCAATTCACCCGTGAACCATTGCCATAGTCCCTTGTGCTCTTTTTCTCTTCCATTTTGGATCCCTTTTCCTCCCCCTCCCTTGCTGAATGTCTCTTATTTATGCTTGCTGTTTCTTTTTTTTATTATTGTTGTTATTTTTTCCTCCTGGTCCCTTATTTGATTCCCCTATATTCCTCTTATAAGCAATCAAAGATTTTTAATATGAACCCGTATTGAGTTGATGGAAGATGAACCTGTCAACAATATGCAAGTGTGCTTAGGATTGCAGGCTCATAGATCAGCTACGCTGGGGAAAGAATGTCCATGGACTCCAGATTGAAGACCCTTAGAGTAAAAGAAAACTTTCTAACAAATGGGACTATTAAAGAACTAAATTCTCGGAATGATGAATTCTCCATCACAGAGTTCAGTTAGACTGGAATAAGTGTATGATCACGTGTCTCAGAGTTCAAAGAAAGAATTATTTGTATATGTTCTCCTCTGTCAATTCTCTTTATAACTCTTTGATCAATAGATGTATTTAGATATATTTTAAAAGGGATTATTTGCTATGCAAAAGGTTTGCTGTATCTTCTTGAAATATTCATGACTAGGGAAATCTGAATACCTTTATCTAGGTAAGTGTCTAGATATAAAGATACAGTTTTTTTAAAAGATTTATTTATTTGTTTATACAAGGTGGGGTGTGGGGCAGAGGTGTGGGGTGGTGCGTGGATTCACCAGAGACAGAGCGGGAAGCAGAAGAGGCAGATCAACCGAAATATACAACTGAGGGGAGCAGCAAGCGACACAAGAGAGGTCTGCTGCGCCATGTGGGACTCTCCCTGGCTGGGTATTGAACTCGCCCTGCAGTGGCTGCTGATAGCTTCATAGCTTCTTAACCCGTTGCACCACCAGTGAGGCCCAGTTCATAAATCTTGCTTAGAGATTTCTCTGAAAGTCCTACTTGGTTTACTAGAGAATTTAGGTAACCAAGATTAGTTTGAGAATGATATATTGGGGTTAGAAGGTATTCAGAGCTCTCTCAGTGAAGAAGAGATGCCTAGATACAATGTTAACATCAACTCTGCATTTTTAAATGATAAAATTTAGTGTAGATGTATTTTCTAGCTCTTTTGTCTATTAGTCTTTGGATTTTTCTAAAGTTTCCCTCAACAGGGAAGCAATTAACACCAGTTTATCTTGCATATTCTGAGAGACTGTTTAGATTTAAAATGTGATCCTTGGACTGGGCGCAACAACATTACTTGTACGTCTGTTACAAATGCAAATCCATGTCCTTCACTTCAGCCCTTTCCATCAGAATCTCTGGTAATTGGAACCAGAAACTATTTTAACAAGCTGTCCATGAGATTTTCATTCTAATGAGGACTAAATCTTGAGAACTACTGGTGTAGTTAAATTAGGTGGACTCAAGTTCAGATATTCATTTTCAACTTGATTTTTCTATTTACAAATCTGTACCCTATTGAATCAGTGCTTGTTTCCTGAAAAGCAGGAATAATAATAAAAAAAATAGGACTGGTAGGAGATAAGTGAAAATGTATCTAAAGTAATAGACTATATCCAGAATGTAATAGGGTTCACGTTAAATAGCAGGTTTTTTTAATATAGTGGTAATGATATGTACTATTGTTTGAGTATTTACCATGGTGCCAAAGTAACTGCTTTACATGTATTGGCACTTGACCCTCATTTACAGCATCATTTGGTGTGTATTGTTTGACTCATTTTATACAGAGGAGGAAAGAGATACACAGTAGTGAATTTTCAGCTAAAAGAGTCATTTAAACTTTAATAAAGGTTAATATACAACCTCAGTGGTAAATATTTTGAATTTGCAACTTTTAATTAATGATGTTATGTTTGGTAATAGTACTTTACTTTCTATTTTTTCTTCTTTTTAAGATTTATTTATTATGCATACAAGGTGGGGTACAGAACAGAGGCTTGGGGCAGCGAGAGGGTTCACCAGAAACAGAGTGGGGAGCAGAACAGGCAGATCGATGGAAATATACTGCTGAGGGGACCAGTGGGCAAGGCAGGAGAGGTCTGCCACACCATGTGGGAATCTCCCTGGCCAGGCTTCAAACTCTCGTAGCCACTGCCAACAGCTCCACAGCACAGCTCCTAACCGCTGCGCCACCGGGGAGGCCCACTTTACTTTCTATTTTGAATAGTAAAAATAAAAAACGTATCATTGCTACTGATCCTCAAGTTAATGTTACCTGCTTATCATCTATACAAGTGATTTACTAGTGGCTACTTTGTCTTTGGCTACTTTGACTTATACTTCCTGTCAGTTTTAAATTATTTTTGATGCTGAATTAAATGATACCAGAGTCCTCCTTGGTAGCTACATTTAATCACTTTTAGTGTTTGTGGTTTGAATAGAACTCCTTTAGGGCCTCCCTGGTGGCGCAGCGGTTAAGCGCTGCGCTGTGGAGCTGTCCACAGCGGCGACACGAGTTCGACACCCGGCCAGGGAGATTCCCACATGGTGCGGCAGACCTCTCCTGCCTTGCCCACTGCTCCCCTCAGCAGTGTACTTCGGTCTGTCTGCCTGTTCCACTCCCTGCTCTGTCTCTGGTGAACCTTCTTGCCACCCCACGCCTCTGCCCTGTACCCCAGCTTGTATGCATAAATAAATAAATCTTTAAAAAAAATAGAACTTCTTTAGAGTGTTGTCTTTTTTTTGGTTTGTGGATTGAACCTAGGGTTAATTACTTATTTTATACTTAACTCCCGTTTCCAATTTCAATATGCTCCAACTAAAAGTTTCTGGACTATCAGATTCTTTATTGATACATTAAAAGGATAATATCTTTTCTTGAGAAAGATGTCCTGAAATCATTTTTGACTCTTTGATGACAAAAAAAAAGGCTGAGTTGAGTGCAAGGTAAATAAACATGTAAAGTATTCCTTCAGGAGTGGGTCACGCACTTTTCAAATGAAATGCTCACATGGTATTGCTGTGAATTGAAAATCAGTGCCCTCTGGCCTGACGGGCTCTGATGGCCATCCGAACACTTAGTCAGAACCATCTTCTTGACAGTGCATAGTGAGACTTAACTATTGAGTTACATTTATCATGATTCCTAACTTTTTCCCACCTCTCTGTTGCAATTATTGCTAGCTCTATGGGGTATGAACTTTATAATCTCCAATTTTTCTGCAGTAAAAATGAGAAATTTGATCACTTCTTTTGTTCTGAGTCTGTAGAATGTTAGAGATTTCTCACCACGTGAACTTTCTAAGTTAATGAAGAACTGAGTCAACAAATACGTTTTATCCATTCTCTTCAGTGTATGAATTGTAAAATGGAAGCAGGTTTCTAAAGGAAACCATTTTATAATATAGTTCTCTTAATTAGCAAGTTTTTTTATTCTTGGATGAAGCAGCATACCATAACCACTTCCTTTTCATAGTATTCCATTTCATAGGTACTTATTAATCTGATTAATTCTAAATGTATATTTTTGTTTCCTTTGCATATATTCTAGAACAATGTTTCCAGATGTAATTTTGATTTTCATTAAACAGATCTTTATTCTTAATTTTCCAGATATTGATTGTATTTTGCATTTATTTATAAATTAGACACATAATTCATTGTTGGGTTTAATTTTTTAATGTTTGAATGATTTTTCTTTTTCATTTTCAGTTGTTTCAAATAAAATGATTGTGATGATATTCTCAAATAATATTATTTAACTATGACAGTGGTTAGCCACCTACTCATCTTTTTGTTTTTTTATTTCCATCACTGTACTTTGCAATGGGAATATTTCATATAGAAGTTTTGGAAATGGGATATTTAAAAATACGTAGCAGTCAGTACAGATGAACATTTGAAATCAGGATGCAGAGAAGGAAAAGAAAAAAGGGTAGGGTGGAGAATAGGCGTCAATATAAAATCAGACATGTAATCTCTGGAATGCAGTGGTTTGTATGAACACTCTCATCAGTGGCAAACTTGTGATCACGTACTGATCTAATATAAGAAACTATTTCCCATTGTTAATGTGTATTAGTTTCAGATAATGAAGACTTTTAAAATGAGCCTGGCCAGAGTGGACTCTCTTAATGTTTCACATTTTCTAGGGATAGTCCTCACTCCATGTAAAAGATTCATCTTACCTTGGCATTGGATACTGCAAATATAATTTTGATTTGATAAAAACAAGTGCATGCAAAAAACATTTTCCAAAGCCCTCATATGAGCATAGTTTTCTATTCATATTATTTCTAGTTTGACTCTTTAATTGAGTTTGTAGAAGTTTCTATGCTTTATATCAAAGTAATAAAGTAGACATCAGTTTGTTATTTTGAAGAATGTACATTAATATTAGGTCTATTTCCTCAATTTTTGTTTTTCTTTTTCAGTTTGTAAACTCCTTAGAAAACTACTGTATAATCTGTTATCTATCTATGGCTCAGAATTTTGCTGTTTATACACTAACTAGAAGATATGACAGATTAGTTAATGAGAGTACTGGGGATTTTAATCTACTGGGATATCTTACATGTTAATTACATAAATATGCAATGATTACATATGTCAGAAAATATCACAAGTAATTTAGTCTCTACATTCTTCAAGCCATATGTGGTTCCCCCTCTTAATTGTAAAAGGACACCTTTCCAGCATCTTTGTCTCTGTCTTTAGATGCAGTGTTTCTGGATATAATTAAAATGTTACTTTATATCAGTAAATTCAAATAAAACTTTTAAAATAGCTATTAGGCAGATGTTTCTTCATACAGTAATTCTGTTCCTATTCCTCATATGTCTTTGGGACCTTTGCAGTTTTATTAAAGTTAGCTTTGCTGGACTAGTCCTAGAAAATCCGACAGTATTTTGCAATGAAAGTTGCTGCCTTAGGTTATTGCTCATTACAGTTGCAGCATAAAATACAAGCTAGTGTAGTGTTTAATGACTGATTATATATATGCATTTATGCATGCATGCATGCATGCATACATACATACATACATACCAGAAAAGTTATTATAAGTAAGATTGAAATATACTTAAAACCTTAGATAAGACTCAACACATCCTTGGACTAAACCTTAGTTGTTTTCCATTATAATTGTCCCAGTTTTCATTTGTCCCACTGTTAGAAATATCTAGAGCATTGAGAGGGAGGATAAGGGCTCAAAACGGGAGAGGAAAAAGCACAAGGGACTATGGTGATGGTTCACGGGTGAATCCGTGGTGGGAAACCTATGGGGAATACATAATAATGTAAAAGATAAGAATAATAATAAAAAATATTAAAAAATTAAAAAATAATATAAAAAAGAGAAATATCTAGGGCATTACATATTAGCATCTCCTCCTACTGCTAACCCCCTCTAGGAACTAAAAACACCATTAATATTCCTTGACTAAGCAGGTCAGTAAAAGCATCATTTTATGCCATAGTATTTATGAAATTGCTTTAGAATCCAATCTTCCCTATATTTCCCCTTTCTAGAGAAATATATTCAGTTGGAATATTAGCTCTAGTAGTTTTTTTTTTTTTTTTCTTTTTTCTTTTTAACATGCTATTCCCACTTTCTTTCCCTTTGAAATCCTGGACACCAAATATGTGGGGGGGGGTTATGTTGTTGTTTTTTTTAACCCATACTCAAACTCTCTATGTATTATCGGGGTATCCTACTATTCAATTCAGTTCTTATACCAACTCTGTGGAGTAAATGCAGACTCCACAGGTTAAGAGCTCAACCGCATAAGATTGCTTCTGTTTCAGATGCCAGTCCCAAGTCCAGGATTACCATCTGCACCTCTTATCAACTGGCCATAAATCTCAGGTCCTCCTGGCCCTCACTCAGGTTTGATAACATGCTAAAACAACTTAAAGACGCAGGGAAACACTTAAGTTACTATTACTGGTTTATTGTGCAGGATACAGCTCAGAAACAGTCAGAAGGAAGGGAAACACTTAAGTTACTATTACTGGTTTATTGTGCAGGATACAGCTCAGAAACAGTCAGGAGGAAGAGATTCATAGAGCAAGATATATGGGTAGGAGTTGCACCACTCTCCCAGGATTTCCACATGTTCAGCAACCTAGGACTTCTCCAAACCCTGTCACATAGTGGTTTTTTTAAAGGTTTCCTTAAAAATGCATGATTGATTAAATTTTTGGTCATTAATTCAACCTCCAGTCCTTTTCCCCTCTGTAAAGATGACCTGGAACAACTGCAAGTCCTAACCCTCTGATCATGTCCTGGTTTTTCCTGAGACTAGCCCCCATCCTGAGGCTATCAACAGCCCTCCAAGAATTTACTCATAGAACAGATGTGCTCTTGTCACTTAAGAAATTACAAGAGGATTTTGGACCTCTGTGTCAGTAACTGGGTCAAAGACCAAATATCTAGTTCCTATTGTATCACATCTTCCACCATCACAAAAAGTGGAGAGAGGTCATTACTTGTCTGAGGCATGCTAAAACATCCAGAATGCATAGGACTCTTATTTTTATTCAATAAGTCACAAACGGATCAACCACATAACTCTAGCCTTTAAGTCCTCTTATGCCTCTTTATATCACATTTACAGCAGGATGTAAATTAAGTCCCCTTTTATCTTTGTATCATATAACAATTTACACATTGCCTTGCTTAGGGTATATACCCAAAAATTTTTCAATGGATTCTATTTAAAATGAACAGAGTCGCTTATTGGAGTTTTAACATTTTTTCATTTTGACAAATTTTAAAAACAATGAAAACATAAAAAAATTGAGTGCCACTTGTGTGCCAAGAATTATGCTTGATTCTTTATATGAATTTGCTTTAATTCTTATACTATAGAGCATATCTTTTATCCCCTTTATGCATGAATCTCACACAGTTTAATTGACTTATCCATAGCTATACAGCTGAGAATCAAATATAGAACTATAATACATTTGTAATACATTGCTCTCCATGTCAGAAACTTTTTGAAATCTTCTCTGAATATTAAATTAATTTTTACAAAATGAAATGAAATTAGGAAAGTTACAGTGATATTTTGTGGCCCCATTTTCTAGTTCCTCAAAGATTTCAATTTGTCCCTCCTACCACTAAATGGCTTTCCCCTTTTTATCTCTATATCTGGTTCATTTTTAATAGTGATGATGAAGAAAAAGGTAATGAGATCTGTCTTATAGTATTACCTTGGAAACTTTATATCAAGTGAGTATTTTGCCTTACAATTCAAGAAGAAAACATTTTCCCCAGCTGCACTTCTTTGCATTTGAATACAAAATTATAAAACATAGAAGTGAATGTATGCAAGGTGCAATTTTATCTCTAGAGTTTTAATTTCTTAGAGTGACTGGAATGTTCTTTGTATGTTTTTTTGTACTGAAGAGCAACAACATGTATGCTTCGAGTTTTTAATAGAAATCATTAACCATTGCAATGCATTTCTATTGTTCTTCTCCATCTAGGTGAGAACATTTGCTCTGTGCATCACTTGTTGTTCAGTAGTGCCAGAATTTTAACACCAGATTTTCTGTTGATTGAAGATGATAGCAATTTGGGTAGGAACCACAAACTGTGACTAGCAAATTCGATACAGTGATATTGACCAAGTTTCACAGTCTGCAGTCTGACTTGCCTATGCTCTGCATACAAATGGAGACAAATTACATAGTCTGACAAATTCTAATGTTTCATATATTTTTTTGAGCTGTCTATTTTGCATAGATCTGATTGGAATTAAATAGCTCTTTCTACTCAACTGAGAAATCAATATTCAGAATTCCTCTGATGTCAAATTTGGCTCCCAGTTTAATCTTATGATTAATTGTAGTATCTCATGTATTTCTTAATTTTATTGTCCTTTAAAAAATTCTATACAGAAATAATACTTATAAATATATTACTCATCACATAATTAGAAAATAATATCAAGGGGCATCAGTGTAACAAAAATGCAGAATTTTTGTGGTTACTAAAGATTAAAAATGTTTCATTATTCAATTAACACAGCCATATTTTTTGGCAGGAATTTGATTTCTCCAGCTTTCCTGTTCCTCTGTGAAATACTTGATCATCTGGTGTACAACCTCAGAATATCTCACAAGGTAAGTGTGGCAGAGTGTGGAGTGAAAGGAAAAGAAAAACTCATGCACAACTGTGTTAATATTCCTCCCAAATTTACGTACTTCTGAAAGGGAATTATGATTCTTATCTGTTTCTGTGTAACTTGCTATGCCTACTTATGAAAGAGATGGTCTTTAGAGTTTGGCCAAGAAACTATGATCAGAAATTACATACACTACATTCAGGCAGAAATCTTCAGCCATTTTGTCTGTTTCCATCAATTACCTTGTTATTTCCCCCCTGCTATGAGAATTACACGTGTATTAGGTGAGGTCTCACCTTCAGCCTGGATCTTTGAATGAAAGGATATCCAGAGCAGAAACCCACAGCTGCCACATAAAATCAGTGAGAAATAAACCTTTGTTGTTGTAAACTATTAAGATTTATGAATTGCTATTACCACGACACAGCTGACTAATACACACTAGTTGTGGGTATTTTTTTTTCAAAGATTTATTTATTTATACATACAAACTGGGGTACAGGCCAGAGGTGTGGGGTGGCGAGAGGGTTCACCAGAGACAGAGTAGGGAGCAGAACAGGCAGATCAGAAATGCACTGCTGAGGGGAGCAGCAGGCGAGGCAGGAGAGGTCTGCCGCACCATGTGGGATTCTCCCTGGCCTGGTGTCGAACTAGCATCGCTGCTGCTGACAGCTCCACAGCGCAGCGCTCAACCACTATGCCACCAGGGACGCCCGGTTGTGGGTATTTTTAACTCCAGGGAATTGTAAGTGGAGTGAGTTTATTTTAATAACAAAGGCAAAGGAAATACTAAATTCCTTATAGGGTTTAGTGTAGAGAAGTGGGATTAATCTCATTTAGAACTACTCTGCTTTAAGCATTGATGCCAGAGTTTTTTTTTTTTTTTTAAAGATTTATTTATTTATACATACAAACTGGGGTACAGGCCAGAGGTGTGGGGCGGCGAGAGGGTTCACCAGAGACAGAGTAGGGAGCAGAACAGGCAGATCAGAAGTACACTGCTGAGGGGAGCAGCGGGCGAGGCAGGAGAGGTCTGCTGCACCATGTGGGATTATCCCCGGCTGGGCTTCGAACTCGCATGGCTGCTGCTGACAGCTCCACAGAGCAGAGCTTAACTGCTGCGCCACCTGGGAGGCCCGATGCCGGAGTTACGAGTTTCAATTTGTAAATATATAAAACTAATGGCTTATTATTTAGAAATTCATTATGTTGTAATACAATGAATAGTTGCTTTTTAAATAATTGTTTTCAGTCCCAAATGTAGGCATAGAACTTTAACTAAAGTTTGTAAATCTTTTCTTATGCTTCATTCTAATATATTTTTTGAGTAAATGTAATTTTTGTATAACAATTATCTGGTCTAGTATACGGAATTTAATCTAACAAATACAAATAGTTAATGGAGGTTTGAAACAGTTGTTAAACTATGAATATTTTGCAATCCTTGCAATTTCACATTCTAATATGTTTATATTAGCTATAAAACAAACATATTTACATGGCAAAAATAAATAAATAAATCCAAGCTGTACCAAAAGTGCATATGAAACCTAAAGTTTTACCTCTGCTTCATTTTGTAATCTTACTTCTTCGAGGTAGTAACTGTTGAATATTTCAATTTTTAGTTCAAGCTGTTAATCCTCCTCCCCTGCCCGTAATTCTAAATGTCATTCTTGAACCTTGATTTCTTGAGTTATCTACTTTCAAGTTTGCCAGTTGATTGGTGATATAGAAAACTAGCAATTAGAACTCTTGCAATGATGTTGTCAAACTTTAACAGGCATACAAATCACCTCGTGAACTTATTAAAACATGCATTACACTGAAGGGCATTTAACCTTTTAATCATACTTACTAGTCAGTTTGGGATGGATTACTCTCAAAATCTGCACTTCAGGCTTTGCTTCACTCCTGTAGCCCTGCACCACAGAGGAAGGCTTGCTGAGTCCTTTTCCATGAGCATCTTGTACCGATCACTGGAAAGGAACTGCAAGCAGGAACAAAAGCTTATGCACTCAACTCCCTGGGGTTCTGCACACCCCCACATGCCAACTTTTAGGCCTTAGCAATTGTATGGTTAATTTTCTGTATCAACTTGGCTGGACCACAAAGCCTGTGTATATGAGGTCAGACATTATTCTGAATTTTTTCTTTGAGGATGTTTTGGATGAGATTAATGTTTAAATTGGTGAGTTTGGTAGCAAGCCAAATTGCCCTCTAAATGGGTTGGCCTCATCCAGTCATTTGTAGAAGTTTGACTCTTCTGGGTAAGAAGGAATTCTGTCAGCTTATAGCCTTTGGACTTGAATGGCAACTCGAACGGACTTGAATTGTCTCTCTCCTGGGATTCCAGCCTTCTGGAATTTGCACTTGTCAGCATCCATAATTATATGAATCAATTCCTTAAAGTCTGTCTGACTTGCTCTCTTGCCCTCACTGTTGCTCTCTCTCTCTCGTTAGTTCTGTTTCTCAGGAGAACCTTGACTAATATAGCAGTTAGAAATGAATTTACCTGAATTATTACTGTCTCAGAACATGCTTGCTGAGTGAATTTGTTTCTCTCATGTTCTCCCACAAATGAGCCTATGTTCACATGCCATCTCTCTGTTTCTTCTAGGGTTATAGTACTTGAGCTACTTGATTACCTTGCTAACTCAGCTCTTTATAGGTTCAAGAAAAAATATGATTTTTAAGTTTGTCCAGTTTATCCAATGTTTCCTTGTTTTTTGTTTTTGTTCATAGTGGGCCCAAGTTTTTTCCAGGCCTATAGATCCTAGACAGAAAACAAATTTTCTGTAATACTCTTCTTTAATATCTCTTTGCATAAAGTTAGACTTAAAAAAAATTTATTCTACTCCTTTCAATGTGTATAATTTGACCCTGAATTCTGTTTTCAAATCTTGGAAAGTGTTTTTTATGTTGGCATTTTTATTAAATAGTGTGGTGATCCTTGTTTGACCACTCATGTTTATGGATAAAGATCTGTGAAGACAGGTAGTTATCACAGTTCATAGGTCTGCCACCTTAAAGCCTTTATCCTAAGCACAATGTCTGCACATGAATTGCCCTTAAATGTATAGTTTATAGTTTTGTCACCTGAAAGTTTAACTTTTTGTTGCTATGTTAAGGAATATCCAGGCTGTACCGGTACCATGACATTCATTTGTGTAAGCATTCTATGTTGTGGTGGGAAATGCATGAATTTGTTTTATTCCTAGGTAAAGCTGTTTTCTTTCCCACTGTTTCCCTAGTGCACTCCCATTGGTCTCTGGGAGAGGTAGAGAGTCACTGCACCTTTCATCTTTATTCACATCAGGACTGGCCCCTGGAAATATTTATTATTTTAAAAAATATTTATTTATTTATTCATTCATTTATGCATACAAGAACTGGGGTGTAGACCAGAGGTGCGGCGGTGAGAGGATTCACCAGAGACAGAGTAGGGAGCAGAACAGGCAGATCCACTGAAATACACTGCTGAGGGGAGCGGTGAGCCAGACAGGAGAGGTCTGCTGTGCCGTGTGGGTTAATTCCCTGGCCAGGGATTGAACTCTGGCCATGGAGGTGGGCCTACATGGTGGTCTTGCTGAGACTTAAACTCTAGGCCACCAGAGAGGTCGCGGAAATATTTATTCTTATAAAGTATCTTTAGGGTCTTAACTGAGAGCAGAATCAGGTATTTTATAAGTAGGTTTATAGTAAATTGATGGTGTTTCCTTCTCAATATCCCATTCCTGTTTTCCATTGCTGCTGAATACAAGTTTGAAACTTTTTTAGGTTTTCACTAAGCTGAACAACCCCTACCTCTTCATTAGTCTTTGCCTATTAATCTACCGTCACACTCTCATTCTATCCAACAGAAGATGAATTTTTCCTTCTTCAGTTGAATAATTTCAGATATGTCAGATTTTAGTATTTGTAGTACATCTTTATTGCCATTTCACTGTGATTTTTTTGAGTCAGTAAAATAAAATGCTTACAATAGATTCATCAAATGAAAGTTTCCTTGTGGATTTTGAGAGTGATAACAATATATTTGGACTAAGATTTAGTCCTGCTAAATAATGTATTAATTTGATTATTCATCCTACTATCCACGCATTAGTCATACAATAGATACTGAGTACTTTTTGTATATAAGGCACTAGCATTACATAGTTCTTGTAAATACTGGAGAACCAAAGAGATAGAAGTTAATTTGTTTTATTAAGAAAGTAATTATAGGGTGTCCCTGGTGGCGCAGCAGTTAAGCTTTGCTTTGTGGAGCTGTCAGCAGCTGTGAAGCAAGTGCGACGCCCCCCTGGGGAAATTCCTGACCTCTCCTGTCTCGCCTGCTGCTCCCCTCAGCAATGTATTTCAGTCGATCTGCCTGTTCTGCTCCCCACTCTGCCTCTGGTGAACCCTCTCGCCACCCCACGCCTCTGGCTTGTATCCCTGCTTGTATGTATAAATAAATAAATCTTTAAAAAAAAAGAAATTATAATTTAATTACAGTTTTAATGGATTATAAGAAATAGTAATATGGAATGGCAGTATCTACTAGGAAATCTCATTTAAATCTGGAGGTATAGGGAGATTTCTTACATAAAGTGAATTTTGCTCTAAATAAAAGTGGATATAAATTTCTAAGAAGGGAGTTCAGGAAAAAAGCACTTTATGCTGAGGAACCATCATCATATGAAGTCCCCATTATTCTTGGAATTCAATGAATCTACATCCTTGGCGAAACCAAACCTGTAATTTTTTAATTTCTTATATGTATAACAGCATACTCAGTTATACACTGAGTCAAGATGGAATTCTAATGGTCAAGGTGGAATTCTAATACCTGCTGTGTTACTGACAAAGTTCTATGTTGTGGGTAGGTTATTTCATTTTGTGATGATCTTATGCCCTTAATAATAAAATGGTTTAAATGATTATAATCACTTTAAGAATTTTTGGAGAGCATATATATTAAGAGAAAATGATAGTAATCAGGAGACATGGAAATGTTCATGTGCTAGTCTTAAATACTCTACTACTGATATTTAACTCCACAGAAGTAATTAAAAAATAGTATAAAGCTACATGGGCCAATTGCTCGTTGAAGTATTATACAGACTAGCAAAAAATGCAGAAACAGCATTAATTTTAATAACCTAAAGTAAATTTCTGTTATATAAACTTAACTGAAAAATTTTCAACAGTTGAAATGAACAGCTATTAAAAGCACATGGAAAAAAGGAAATTATATTCTAAATGTACATTAAAATAGCAGATTACAAATTTTATAGATTTGGGATTAAATTTATACAATGTATTTTGTTTTATGTAAAGGTGTAAATGAAATTTGCAAAAGTGAAAATAGTTGTATTCTCCTTGTACCTTATAGAGTTATTTTCTTTTTTTTAAGATATATTTTATTTATTTATGCATATAAAAGCTGGGGTACAGGCCAGAGGTGTGGGGGAGTGAGAGGAGTCACCAGAATGGGGAGCTGAATAGGCATATTGACTGAAGTACACTGCTGAGGGGCGCAGTGGGAGAAATAGGAGTGGTCTGTTGCGCCATGTGGGAAGCTCTCTGGCCAGGAATAGAACTCATGCTGCAATAGCTGCAGATAGCTTCATAGTGCTGAGACTTAACCCCTTGCAGCACCAAGGAGGCCCTATAGAGTTATTTTTCTCAAAATGCTCTTTGATGTTATAATAATTTAGTAGAAAAATGACATTATACATATAAAAAATTTACCCCTTCTTTGTCTTCTGAACCTTAATAAATAAAACATGTCAAGGTTTTGAGCTATACATAACAAATCTTACATCTTTATGGATAACATAATTCTCATGCTTCAAATAGAGAAGATAATATAAAATGAGATTAGGTAACCAAATCTCTCTCTTTGTGTGTCAGAATTAATCATCCAGAAATCATTCCTTTGGGTCTTGAGTTTATTTGTCTTTAATATATTTCTACTAAAATATAAATGATCCTGGGAAGGGTAACTCCTTAAGGCATTATTAACTAGCATCTTTGCTGACCCCAGATTGCTAAATAATTCTGTGACAGGAAGATATGAGACTCCAGGGTAGAATGAAAAAGAAAAGGTGAAGCAGGGAGTGGGAACTACACTGACTTAGGCAATGCCCAAGGGATGTTATCCCAATTACCATTTTGCCTTAGATTCAGTCTCATGTTTATGTTTGCTTTGCAAAAATACACACCAATACTGATCTGTCAATCAATTATACAGCAATCCTCTATTTTCAACAAAGCAGCCCTGAAAGGGACAACAAGGAATTAGGTATTTAAAAAGAACTTTAAATGGTGAGTTATAATTGGGGAAATGACTACTAGTAGAAAAAAAAATCCCATTTTTAGAAACACAATAATAATCACAATGTGGGTGAGCCAAGATGTCACAGGTGGGCCTTAAATTTGTCTCCAAGTTTTTAAGAAATCAAAAAAAGTTATGGTTTATTGCATATTTCTCACTGTAAAGATTGCAAAGGAATCATGATCATTTGACTACAATCAAAACATGTCATTTAAATACAAAATGTAAAAGATATAAATAACAATAAAAATGATTTTAAAAAAGAAGGAATTTTTCAGTACCGATATTCTTAATATGCAAAATAAAATCTAGATATTATTTGCATTGCTAGAAAAAACAAAAACATGTCATTCAGCTGAACAGTCAATTATTTCTTATTCATGAGTGGGGAAGCCCACTGAGAACATTTTTTCTCAGTCCACTACTATTCTCACAGCAAGTGGATGATAACCAGGTAGACTGCCCCAAAGCTTTGCACTGGAAGGACTTTGTCACTGTCTTACAAGCCACTCCTGAGTGAGGGTAAACTACTGGTGTTCCTTTTGACTTGATGAAAATACCAACCATGAACCAAGCTTGGATTTTTCTTCCTTGGCCAGCTGGTTCCAAGAGGTCTTTCACATGACATATGTGTGAACTGAGGGAGAGTTTCTGGTACCAACAATGGCATGGGGGTGCTGGTTACATGCCATGGAGTTGTTTTGTCAGCTCTGGTTCTGCTTATGCTAGACCCATTTTTTAAAAAAAAGATTTATTTATTTATGCATACAAGCTGGGGATAGAGGCCAGAGGCGTGGGGCGGCAAGAGGGTTCACCAGAGACAGAGTGGGGAGCAGAACAGGCAGATCAACGAAAATACACTGCTGAGGGGAGCAGCGGGCGAGGCAGGAAGGGTCTGCCACGCCATGTGGGAATCTCCCCGGCCAGGCGTCGAACTTGTGTTTCAGCTGCCGACAGCTCCACAGCGCGGTGCCTCAGCACTGCACCACTAGGGAGGCCCCAATGCTAGACCCATTTTAAGGTAACTTGTTGTTGGCCCTCTTTTTCATGTGGATTGATGGGTCTGAAAATACCAAACCCATCATGGACAATTATGGCAATAAGATCACTGAGTCCTCCATGGGCAAACTCCCTATCCTAGTAGCATGCCAGAAGTTGTTTTCCAAAGGTGCATACAAGGAGCCGCAGAGAGCATGACCTTGCTAAAGACCTCATGCAGTGTGCATTATAATTTTCCCATTGGAGCTTTCACCAAGTTCCATCTTCTCCTATCACTAGAACCTTTAATGCCATTGGGTCTGCCAGTTGATTTGCCCAGAGAGTTGAACTGCATGGCAGCTCGGTGCTCAGCAGGGTCTTTCCTGCTCTGGGTCCTAGAGAGAGCTGCTTGGCTCTCATTCTTCCCCTCGCTGACTCATTTTGGTCACAGGTTTAACCTTGGGAGTTAGGCCCGTCCAACTATGAAGTCTCTACTTTGGTCCTCAATTTTTTTCCTGTCTCTGTAAGAGATTAGTGACTCTTTCTGAGCTACCCAAGAGGTTCTCTTGCTTTTACACTTAACTATCAATCAGTGACTGTTCACTCATAGTTTTTATTTTTTTCTCAAAGCATCAACCATTCTTAGCAATAACCATCCGACTGCATTGCCCTATATATAGTTACTATTTCTCTTATATTCTTTTTTAAAAAGATTTATTTATTTATGCATACAAGTTGGGGTGTAGACCATAGGTGTGGGGGTGGTGAGAGGATTCCCCAGAGATAGAGAGAGGGGAGCAGAACAGGCAGATCAACTAAAGTACACTCTGAGGGGAGCAACAGGCAAGACAGGAGAGGTCTGCTGTGCCTTCTCCCACATTCTTTAGAAGCTTGATGTGAAGCACCAGCTCATGTATTTTCCTCCACTCTTGTACTGTTAAAATTCCCAACTCCTAAGAGGTCTTAACAATTGAATGGCCCCTCATTCCAGAGGCTGTGCTGCTCTGTGTGCCACTAGCAGTGGAAGTCCCTGTTGCCATGGACCTGGATAGCAAGTAATCCAGTTCCAAAATAATAATTCTGTTAAAGTTGCTATTTGGGGCACCCTGTACTTGACTTCCTGATGTTTGTACTTTAGTTTTCCTGGGAGACATAGTCCACCTCCACGGCCCAAGGTGCACACTCCTAGCATGCCCAGCATGCTAAATATCCAAATCTGGATTGATTTATTGATGATAAAACACTCTAGATCTATGTTTCTTATTTACTTATGTATCTAAGGTATGTTACTGTTGTCTTCCTGTTACACAGTGTTTTCTCATCCATGTATATCTCATCTAAATATATTCTTGAATTCATGTTCTCTATCTCAACTGTCCTGTTTTGGAATGTTCTCATTTTCTTACCTATGCCTATGAGCAAAAGTGGGGATAAAATAAAGAATTGAATGTGATAGAAGCCAGAGAGAGAAGATGAAGTTGGAGGAGAAGCAGGTAGGAGAGTCAACTGAAGATTTGAAGACTCAGAGAAAAGGCAGTGCCTGATCTTGTTTTGAGCCCTTACCTGATGTCCCCAAAGGGCTTTTCAGCCATATTGCAAGTGGCAGTATGAGACCAAGTTACATTTCAGCCTGGCATAGAAATGCAGTATGGATCTAGATTATTGCCACAGGTTCCCTGTGGGTCTCCCTAGTTCCACTTAAGCTTTTCCAATCAGCAGGAAGAATTTAACACTTCTCATAGCAGGAAGAATTTAAAAACACAAAAGATCATGGTATCCCCTTCTAGCTGCTTTTAGAATAAAACTTAAATCCCTTTCATGTTCCTGAGTGAGTACCAGGCCTGTTTATCCACCCTCCTTTTCTAATATTCCTCTCCTCAGTCACTTTCCATTACAGTATATTCACCTTGGACTTTTATTTTCAGTTATTCTAATTCAGTGCTAGCTATGTTTCATTTATCCCTGTTGTCCTCTCTCCTATCTTAACGTATTCTCTTCCCCAAAAGCCGGCCTTATAGATAGCATCAAGTGTTCCCTTGCCTTCTTGCTTCTGGGATTGACTTATAAGGTGTCTTAGCAGGAGAGATGAGGAAGAGATTATTTCTTTCTGGCTTCCTCTCTGTGCAGTCATCTCTGGCTGGCTGTCCTTTGGTTAAGCAGTTGGTCTGATGCACTTGTTTCACTCCTTCCATTTTCTGGGACCCACAATCCTCTCTCAGCCTTTGAACTAGAGGTGGTAATAGCTCATTTACTACCAGACCCATGGTGTTTGTGTCCCTGACATAAACCTTTAAAAATTGCTCCTTCATTAATTCCTTCTCCAATTAACTTGAATTTGTCTTTCCTTCCTGCTGAACCTTGGCTCTTGAAAATTTTTCCCCCTAATTCAAGCATTTCCTTACTCTATTCTTTTTTTTTTTTTTAAGATTTATTTATTTATACAAGCTGGGGTCTAGGCCAGAGGCGCGGGGCGGCGAGAGGGTTCACCAGAGACAGAGTGGGGAGCAGAACAGGTGGATCAGAAATACACTGCTGAGGAGAGCAGCGGGCGAGGCAGGAGAGGTCTGCCCTGCCATGTGGGATTCTCCCTGGCTGGGCTTTGAACTCGCATCGCGAGCTGCCGACAGCTCCACAGCGCAGCGCTTAACCGCTGCACCACCGGGGAGGCCCTCCTTGCCCTATTCTTTTACCTGAAAAATGCTCTTAACAATCTTCACATGGCTGATACCTATTTCTTCTTTATTATTTATTTATTTAGCAGAATTTCTTTTTAAATTGAGTTCTTTTTATATTGGTTCACAACACTATAAATGATAAAAAGGTATAGAGTCACACCCTTCAGGTGCATGTCACCACACCACACCCACCACTAGCCTCCCATCATCCTCCACCATAGCCCATTGTACCCACTCTCTGCTCTGGTAGCCTCAATTCTGTAGTCAGAGCTCTAGGATGTGTTATTTCTTTGATTTTATCTGACACTTTGTTTTATTTCTATATATTCCACAGATGAGTGAAACTATCCAGTATTTGTCTTTCTCCTTCTGACTTGTTTTGATTAACATAATCCCATCCAGTTCCAACCATGTTGAGCACTATTTCTTTAAATATCAGTTGTAATGTCTTATTCTGAGGTGTTCTCTTTGGCCAGTGTACATACAGTGTTCCTTTTCTGTAGTCTTAGTGGCAGGACGCTCTTCTTGTTTATATAAATTATATTTGCACTTTATTTATGTATCTTCCCCAGTGGATTGTTAGCTTCCTGAGGGCAGAGACCATGACTGTTTCGTTCTTGATGTGTGCATTCACAGTGACTTGCAGAGTGCTTAGCATGGAACAGTGATAATATCTAAGGCATATCGACTGTTTACTCTATGCCAACAATGGCCTTAACTGCTTTACGTATATTAACCCATTCGATTGTCACAATAACTATATGGTATGAGCACATGTGTGAGCGTGACTATTACTTTCCCCATTTTATTTAATGAAAATTCTGAGATGCACATAAATTACTTCATCTGTTTTCACATGCTGGTGAGTGACTACAGTGAAAGCTTGATGTATAAAGATGCTTTGTGGTTGTCTGGATGGGATGCAATAGTCTGTATGTTGTACGATTATCAAAGGAAAGGCGTCATTGAACAATTTTCTCTGATTGTGAAGATAAACACTGTAAACAGCTTAGGTACACTTTGGTTTAATTTATTAACTAATTTATTTCTCAAAGGTGGCAATTATTTTTTTAATGCCCAACTCTTATTTTATGACTTTTGAGTTATTTCACAATGATCAGTTAACTATTGTTTAGCATTTTTCCAAGCCTCCACTTTTATAAGCACTACATCCCAAAACACAATCTTACAATCTGAATTTCTAGTCTATTCCTCTTAGCTTTTCCTTTTTCCAAAGATGTGGATGTGCCCACTAGCCTTTTACGTATTGCTCTGTAGAAACTGTTGGGCAAAAAGTACGTCTTCGAGTTTTCATTGAAAGATTTTGTCATCAATTAGTTTCCATCAGGTTCCATAACTCCATTTCCACATGGGTAGACCAAAGACCTCTCTTTGTGTGTGTGTGTGTGTGTGTGTGTGTGTGTGTGTGTGTGTTAGCTGAAAGAGTAGAACTACTCTAATTTCACTATTTAACATACAGCATCCTAGGGATTAAAAGTATGTAGGTTTGCCATTTATCTGCTATAAATGTATCTGTTTCATGAATAAATAGAACAGCATTGATCGAAGTATGTTCTTCACAACACTGATGTCATAGAATGGATGCTCAGTGTAGTAGTTCCCTCATCAAATAATGTAAAACTCTGTGGAATCTGTTGTGTTTTAAACTCACTAAGCTTGAGCATGTGAAATATTCAGGAAAGATTTGAAATAAAAAAAAAAAGATCTGTAATCTAGTGCTTTCAAATATAGTTGAGCAAGATCCATTTTTCTTTGAGATCTGTACTAATATATCACAAAAAATTCCATAAACATACCTGGGGAAATATTGCTATAGGCTTTTTAAAATATGTATTTATATATTGGCATGAATGAAGTATTGCCTTGTAAATTGGAGAACAAAAGTTGACCTTAAAGTAACCTATGGAAAGGCCTGAGGAATTTACTGTTGTAGAAAGAGAAATAAATTATTTATCTATAGCATTTATTATTCTTATTGTTCATATCCTTCCTGTAGTATGTATGAATACCTGTTCCCATAAAACATTGTGGTTGCCCATAGTAAATTTCATATATGTAATAGAAATATTTTTCCATATAAAGTGTGAAAGCAGATTGATTACAGGTAGTAAAGCTGATGGTTCCATTTATATGTATTATAAGCTAAGAAATTCTATTTTAAATTTCTGACAAAAGAAATCTCTGTTGACAAAGTACTTTGGCTTTCTTTATTTATCATTTGGAATAATTTTAGGGAAAGGAAAACAGGAGAGAGAGAGAGCTATCACTATGAGGCAGGGGACATTTTAGGAGAAAAATATACTAATAACTTAAGAATGAAAGTTTTAAAAATATATATAGAACTTAAAACACAGCAGCAGAAGAAGAATCATGTAACTGGATGTTGCTAACTCTTAAACCACTCCTTTGGAGTTAGTTCCCTTTTTCCTTACATTTAGATTTTGTACTTCTTTGTGTTTCATTCCCCTGAACCTTTTCTCTGTTGAATATATTGTCTAAATGACTGTTGTAGTCTCTTTACATGGGCCCTCATTTCTTTCCCCTGTTCCCAAAACAAATATTTCCCAAACTCTGTTATATGTAGGTTGTGTGAAGGGCAAGGTTTCTTATTATATACAGGCAAACAGAAGTGTGTCCTTTGGACTCTTCCTTAATTCTGTCTACCTTGTCTAGTTCTCAATAGCTGCACCTGTGCCTGACTAATCTTATTTTCAGAAAGCACGACTTGAAAGATGATTATGCTTCTGTTTGTGTTTTCTATTGATAATACTGTCAGTCACTGGGTAGATTTTGCCACCTATGAAAAGCCTGCCTATATTGAGCTGAGTCTGGTGATTAACTGAATGTTGTAGCTTCCTGATTTGAATAAAGGTAAATTGGGGACATTCAGTTTTTGGAAGAACAGTGGAGCTTGTTGTGAGTCACTTGACTTGTCTAATTAACTTCTGCCACGAAGAAACTTCAATTCTTAGGTACGAGTACATGCCGTACTAAGCACATCACCAGGGGAGCAACTAGTATGACTTTATATGAAGGTTGAAGTCTTAGTTAAAAGGATCAGAAGAAAGAGAAGTATGCGTCCTTCCATATTTCTAGGGGCTTCTGGCACAGAATTGTTTTGTTATCACAGTGGAGAGAAAAATGACTCAGAATCCACCATACATATAAATCATTATCTGTTAAACAATATGTTCAAACAAATCCATCTTAAGTTTGATTTTTTTTAATAAATGATAAAATTGCCATCTGGGTATGATTCCCAAAGAAATAAAGACCATTGTTAAGTTTTATAAAGAATTTTATTTATGTGCTGGTCAAACTGATTGTTCTGTTGAGGAACAATATTCCCTTCTGGTAAAAGCAAGAGTAATTTTCTGAATTCAGAAAGTAAATATGAATAAAAAAATAGGACCCATTTCAGATATCAACACTTCCTCTCAATCTCTGCATTTATGAATAATTTTCTGCTTATCACATGTCCACCTGGATAGCCATCAGCCTGTATCTGTTTTCTCTAAGGAATCAACCAATACAGGTGTAGTTATTAATGTTAGTGTTTCTTCTAATAAAAATTGCACAAGGGAGATGGGTAAGAGTGTACATATCTCATAGGCCATTGTAAACTACTGAAAGGGAACACCTTGCTCTTCTCCACCATTTCATCTCTGTGCCTCTCTTTCCATGCAGTACCCACTCTGGCTTGCTCCTAAACCTTTAAGATTTTCCTGCCAATAATTTCAAATTCTTTCTCTTTCATGAATAATAGTTGTTTGTCTCTGTCCCCACTCATAGTTTCCATTTCTCATCCCCAATTTCTTTCCCAGCACTTAACCAAATTGAGAGGCTTCCCACTTCCAGGAGCCACACCCTTAAAACTGGGGAGCTAAAAACAGATAAGGAAAATTTATTTTCAAATAAAGTTAATTTAATTTTAAGTAATACAACTGTAATATGGCAAGGAAGTATGCTGACAAATAGAAACTCATTTCTGAGAATTCTAATTAACCCCAAATATAAGTTCATTGCTAGATGTGATGTGTGGTATTAATGGTTAAGTGTTCATGAGACTATAACTTTGCATACCTAGGCAGTAGAAATTTAGGAAGAGACACCAATGAGCTCTGTAAAATCAATATTTGATATTAATTTCTCCTAATTTTGATTTCTGGTTATTTGAAGACTAGAGGGGCAGATTCTAGCAGAGGGAGGGGACTGCTTGATTTGCATTTAAATAAGTTTTATTACTACATGAATGGATTGGAACTGCTCAGAAACAGTCATAAGCCATTATTAGCTTATTATCACAAGGTAGTAACTGAGAAGATTATGAAAATTTCCAAGAGGAGTTAGCCTTCTACCTGGTAATGTTATCTTGTCGGTACCTGCAATGTACCAAATGGATGTTTATGTGCTGTATATGGTGTACTGCCGACCAGGCAGCCCGTCGGGAATGAGTTTTATCTGCTTTATTTAAGTAATGAGCACTTACCAGAAATGGAGCTAGCTTCTTTAGAGAACTAGTTACTATATAAGTTTTAGTAATGTTAGTCCTATTTTGAAAACAGGTTCTTACTGTATAGTTTGATTCAGGAAGGGTATTATTTTGATTTATAGAAAATGACTTCAGAATGACAATATTTTGAAGTCACTGCTTTTTTAGCATGTCCGTTCTATAATTGGAATAAATTACAGTTCATGCATGCACTCAGCTAGAACTCCCTTTTACTTTAACATTCCCTAAATATTTGTTTCATTTGCAAATATGTCAAAATTACTTAGTTAGTAGACTGTCTATGGTGGCATATTTAAATCTTGGTGCAAAATAATAAGTAGCACATTCATCATGTATTAGGATTTAGGAAAAAGACACACATTTAACAAGTACTTTTTGAATATTGCTATGTATAAAACAGTTTTAGATGCTAGAAGCATAATGGTAAGCAAAACTAACATAATACCTACATTTATGAAGCTTGCATTTTAATATGGGTAAGGGTCCCCCTTGGTGGCACAACAGGTTAAGTCTCAGCACTATGAAGCTATCTGCAGCCACTGCAGCATGAGTTCCATCCCCAGCCAGAGAGCTGACCCACATGGCGCAGCAGACCTCTCCTGCCTCGCCAGCTGCTCCCCTCACCAGTGTATTTCAGTCAATCTGCCTGTTCTGTTACCTGCTCTGTCCCTGGTGAATACTGTCACCCCTCACACCTCTGGCCTATACCCTAGCTCTTGTATGTATAAATAAACAAATCTTTAAAAAAAAGATTTGTTTATTTATGCATACAAGCTGGGGTACAGGCCAGAGGCACAGGGTTCACCAAGAGAGGGTTCACCAGAGACAGAATGGGGAGCAGAACAGGCAGGTTGACAGAAATAGACTGCTGAAGGGAGCAGTGGGCGAGGCAGGAGAGGTCTGCCGCACCATGTGGGAATCTCCCCAGCCCGGTGTTGAACTCGTGTCCATGCTGCTGACACGCTGCTCCACAGCGCAGCGCTTAGCTGCTGCGCCACCAGGGAGGCCCAAATAAATAAATCTTTAAATTAATAAATAAATATGGATAAAATAATCATGTAAAAATATCAAGAAAGTGATATGAAGGAAGTGAAACAAAAAAAAAGAATAAAGGATAAAATAATTGTGATCTTACTTAGTGTGGAAAGGGACTGCTGCTGCTCTGAGGATGTGCAGTATGAATAGAGACCTAAAAAAACTGAAAGGATAAACTGTGTGTGTGCATTTGGGGGAAGAACCTTTCAGGTAGAGGGAAAGTAAGTACAAAGCTCCTGTGGGAATATACTTGTTGGGTTCTTGGAATACACATTGATTTGAATATAAGGAACAAAGAAGAAAGTTTTCAGAAGATAGTTCAGAGGGGTGTCCAGAGAATCGATCATGTATACTTTTGTAGGGCAAGGTTAAGTGTTGGGATTTTAAGTGTTAAGGGAAGCTGCTGGAAGATTTTGTGCTTAGTAATAATAGGATCTTGCTTAATTTTAGATGATTGTTTAGATGGATTATTTAATCACAGTGATTATTTCTGCCTTCTGTGTGATATAGATATAAGTATAAAAGTGTTTTGTAATAGTCCATGTGAGAATTAATAGGACCTTAATGTGGGTAGTATTAGTAGAAAAGTTGAAGTTGGTTAGATTCTGCATATATCTTCAAGAGAATGATGACAGGATTTGTGATCGGGTTGTATCCTGGTAAATAAGAAAGAGAAAAGTCAAGGATGACTCCACAACTTTTGACGTGGGCAGTAGAATAATATTGGTTCCATTTAATAAAATAAAGATAATTTGGAGAGGAGAAAACTTGAGGGGAAATAATTTAATTTTGGATGTTATGTTTGAAATGCCTATTAGACTTCCTATAATGAATGCTAAATACCAAATTAACCTGTTTGACCTAAAGGCTCAGAAATCAGCTAAAAGGTTAGGGCCAGAGATAAAAATCATTTCTAAATATGGTTATTGTATTAAAAACAAACCTGGAATGAATGAGATCACAAGGGTAGTAAATGTAGATCAGAGAGAGGCTAAGATGTAAGTTCTTGGGGAAAGTCAAGAACACCATAGAAAAAGAGTTCATCTTAACTGGAATTTGTCCAGGTAAGTTTGAAATACAGGAAAGAGATAAAAAGATGAGAATGAGTGATAGGATGAAGAGAATGATGGTACTTGGGAAACCTACTTGAGTAAAATGTAAACAATGCTGTCATTTGTATATTTTCTTTGTGTACTACAAATTATTTTATCACTAGTTAAGTTAGAGAAGAATCAGTGGAGTATGATGTCTAGAAAGTCATTTGAAGAAACCATTTTAATGAGGAAAAAATGACTAAATGTGGGCCTCCCTGGTGGCGCAGCGGTTAAGCGCTGCACTGTGGAGCTGTTGGCAGCGGCAGCGCGAGTTCGACACCCAGGCGGGGAGATTCCCACATGGCGCGGCAGACCTCTCCTGCCTTGCTCGCTGCTCCCCTCAGCAGTGTATTTCCGTTGATCTGCCTGTTCTGCTCCCCACTCTATCTCTGGTGAACCCTCTCACCGCCCCATACCTCTGGCCTGTACCCCAGCTTGTATGCATAAATAAATCATAAAAAAAGTTTGGTCCCTATTAATCACCATACATTTGAGCACTTTAACTCTCTAAAAAAAAAAAAAAAAAAAGAAAAAGAAAAAATTACTAAATGTTCTAAAAGCATAGAGAGATGAAGGAATATGCAGCAGATAAATAATCATGGGTGTGGCAACATGGATATTACTGGAGGTCTTTATAATGCTTTTAATGAAACAATGAAGATGAAGAGGATTTGCAACCAGGAGTTTTTAAGGTAGGGAGAAGGGGCTGATAGGGCACCAAGAGTCAAAGAATGTTTATTTTTTAAATAAATAACATTACAACATTTTTATATAGCCAAAGAAATAATCCTATCAATGGGGGAAAATGTCATGTTGCAGAAGAAAGTGATCAATTGCAAAAGTGAAGTCCTTGACTGGGCACAAGGGTTTGGCCCAATGCTGAGGCTGAGGGGCCATCTCTCAGCCAGTGTGACAGAAGGGCCTAGTATGTGAGAATAGTTGTTGGTAGACAGTCAGTTTTAGAAATGGTAAAATTTACAAGTTCTCTTACTATTGTTTGTATTTTCTCACTGAAATGTTAAGAATGTCATCTGCTGATAGGGAGGAGGTTTTGGAAGTTGGAAGGTATTAGAGAGTGTAGCAAATGACCCACTCAGAGAGAGGCAGCAGGATTGGCTGAGTAAAATAGTAGGATAGCACATCAATATTGACAGCTTACTCAAGGTTCATGGTCATTAATTTTAAGTGGTTGGGTGTTCTTGTTCTTGCCATATTCAGCTCACCTGGATAGGTTCAGAGTAATTAGAGTTGGAGTTAATCTTAACTGGGGTTTGTCCAGTTAAATTTAAAATAGAAGAAAGAGAGAAGTTGAAGATGAATGATAGAATGCATAGAATGATGGTGCTTGGGAAACCTAGTTGAGTAAAATATGAACAGTGCTGTCGCTTATGTATTTTCTCTATATATTACAAATTATTTGATCACTTCAAGTTTCCTCCCTTCACTCTAAAAGCAAAAGTAGTTTTATAAGCATGTTCCTAAAGTATGCTCAATATCCATCTGTCCAGTAGACCCATGAGTCTAATATGTGTTAATAAGATCTAGGGAAACAGATTGCCTTAACCATTGGAGTATAAGAATTATCAAGATGTTTCATGAAAGAGATTGTTTTAAGAGATGCAAGTTGTAAAATTTTTAGGCTGAAAATGTATTTTTATTTTCTTTTTTCGTCTTGACAAAGGCAACTTGAATATGCTGAAAAAAACACCAGTCCAAGGAGATCAATCCATTGAATCTTTTGACATAAAGATATGTTACATCTAAGCGGGGTGTTACTTCCTGGAGCTTGATTTCCTTTTGATGAAGCAAAAAATGCTCTTACTAGAGAAAACTCAGGTTTGACAGCTCTAACATCTGTGGAGCAGAAAGAAAAAATAAAAACAGCAGGTTTTTGAGTGAGTGGATGTTTGGAGATGAGGATTGACTTTACAGTCGTTCTAAAACAGCTGGACACTGTGACACATGCTGGCTTCGTGTTCTGGTCTAGTGTTCAGATGTGGGCTTCTGTGTGTCTGTGCTTGGATTTGGCTTTGCAAAGGCTCTGTGTGGAATTTCTAAATGTCATAACAAATTGGTGTATTTTGTAACAAATTGATTACATTTTGATTCCTTAAAGCAAGGCCCAACTGTCTTGTTCTTCTGTAACTATGCAAAAACAATTCTGTTCTTCTCTTTACTTGAAGAAAGCTGCTTATAAAGTACTTTGTTTTTTTTTTTCTTTTTTTATATGGGTGCTTAGTGGAGGAATGATCACTAAGTATTTCATTGCATAGTTGAAGGAAATGTCTGTTCCTAATGACATTCTTTTTGAAGGTTGTTTAAACTTATTAGTACCCAATAAAGTATGCTAAATTCATATAGATCTAAAAGTAGGTAACTATTCTATCCAGTTTAATATGTCTTATCCTTTGGAATCATTTATTGAGCCCTAAGAGTGACCATAAAATTATTCTCCAAAAAATAATTTATAGGGCCTTGCTGGTGGAGCAGCGGTTAAGCGCTGTGCTGTGGAGCTGTTGGCAGCGGCGACGTGAGTTCAACGTCCGGCCGGGGAGTTTCCCAAATGGTGCGGCAGACCTCTCCTGCCTCGCCCGCTGCTCCCCTCAGCAGTGTGTTTTCGTTGCTGTGCCTGTTCTGCTCCCCATTCTGTCTCTGGTGAACCCTCTCGCTGCCCCACGCCTCTGGCCTGTACCCCAGCTTGTATGCATAAATAAATTTTAAAAATAATAATTTATAGTCATAAATTTTACATAATAGTTATAAACTAATTAAGTAAAAAGTTAAGGGAGTGCTCCAATAGTAAAAATCAGCAAAATACTTAAAGAACAAAATTAATATATGAAAATGAGTATCAACTCAGTGTTTAAGGAAATGTCAATTGAAATATGTCCCCGTCACACTACATACCTATCAGAATGTCCATGAAAAAGAAATACCACGTGTTGATCAGCGTAAGAAACAACTGGAACATCAAGTCAATTTGTAAAACTGATGTTACTCACTAAATTTGAAGAAAATGTATTCACACACACACACACACACACACACACACACACACACACGATACTTCCAATGACTGTGATCTAACAGTTCTACTCCTTAACAAATATTCAATAGTTATACATACTTATTTCACCAAGGGATATACAAGAATGTTCATCAAAGCACAAATTACAATTGTCCCAAATATGACAATATGAAGATATATCAACGTATATTGGATAAACAAACCATGGTATAATCACACAATGGAATACAGTTATATAGAATGAGAATGAATGATCCATAATAACACAATAATGTGGAAGACTATATATTGATACATATGATATTGAATTAAAGAAATGATACATGGAAAGGCATATACTATATGATTCTATTATAGTACACTAATATGACAAAGTAATCTATAGTGTTAGAAGTCAGAATGGAGTGAGTTCAGAGGTCGTGTTTTTTAGGGAAATGCAAGGGCATACAGACATGTTCTGGGGTGCTTGTTGAAGTCTGTTTCTTGATTCATGCATTTTTAACATGAATGTATGCAATCTGAAAGTGCATGGATCTGTACTCTGCCTGCTTTTACAGTATGTATATTAATTTTTTTTAAATTTTTGCAGAAGAACTGGAGCGTAGGCAAGAGATGTTGGGGATGAGAGGAATCACCAGAGACAGAGTAAGGAGCAGAACAGGTGGATTAACTGAAGTACACTGCTAAGGGGACCAGTGGGCAAGACAGGAGAGGTCTGCTGTGCCATATGTGGGTTAGCTCCCTGGCTGGGGGTTGAACTCAGGCAACAGTGGTGATAGCACTGGCGCGTAACTCCTATGCATCAGTGAGCCCCACCTGTACAATGTTTATTATATACCAGTAAAAAATAACAATTCATCTTAAAATTGTCTGAGAATGTAACTAGTATTTTAAAATGCATTAATTAAAAAATGTAAATGTTTTGCTATATTCCAGTCTTTACTGAGAGTGAAGAACCATAGCATCAGAGGATAAACATTCTTTATTGTAACCTTCCTTTGCACAGTGGAGTAAGAGGCCACAATATGTCAGAAGGCAAGTTTCTCAGGAAAGACTTTTGTAATGATGTGTGCTTCTGCAAATATATTATTTGCTGAAATAAACACTTCAACTGCTCTGAGAATTTGGAGAAAGTGTTCATTAAACTTCAAGGAGAATGACACAAGAATTCACTGAACAGAAAATAAATAGCCTGCTATGTGTTTTTTCTCTCTCAGATAACTTGGAGATTAATGAGATTAGATCAGTGAAAATTGCTCTGTTCTTCCCAACCCAAATCAAATATAAACAAACTAATTGAAAAACAATTCCTATCTGATGTATTCCAAAGACATTTTTTTTATTTCTATGAAGAAAGTCAGTTTAGATTCCTTTCAAAATGAGTACTGTATTGAACACTCTTGGAAATACTACATGATGATGGGGTGGGTGGGGGAAGTTACCCAAGATGCCTTACTGGGTTTGTTAATGAAACTGCTAGAAGCTAACAACTTATCTAGGAAAGGCATAATCAATGTGGTTCTTAAGTCCTTTCTTGGAAATGACCTTCTCCATGCTTTTTCCCATCCGTATGCTTTCCTTTGTGTGATTCTTCCTGTTTGGGATAACCACAGTGTTTATGTTAGAAGTACTTTATCTAAAAACACCTGGAAAAACCGTAGTTAATATCTTGCTTTGTATTTGCCTGCATGTTAATTGATAAGGTTTAGGCTACTATTAAAAGAAAATAAGGAATAATCAGTGTCAGATAAAAGGAACCAATTCATGAGAAGGCTAAATTACATAATTTCTAAAAATTTGTTCAGTTAATCGTACAATATTTGATTTCTCCCCTCAGGTGTAGTCCCCATATATCTCCCACTACCACAACACCAGTGATCTGTCATCATAGTCCCTTATGTTCTTCCCTCCCTTGTTCTCACCGCTCCCCTCCTCCTCCCCTGATGTCTCAGATCTATGGTTAGTTTGCAAGTTTTGGTTTTTTTTTTCCCCTGACCATTTCTCAATTTCTCTATATTTCACATATAATTGAAACCATCCAGTATTTATCTTTTTCAGAAGGCTAAATTAAAAATAATACAATGTGATATTGAAGCATGAATTTTCTAAGTCTGATGCTTGGATTCTGCTGCTTGCCGGGGCGGAAAGTTGCTGGGAAAGTTCCTGTGTTGTACTGCTTGGCACAGTAGTAGCTGTGGCTACCTTGACCGCCTTCCCAAGCAATAACATCTGTGATAGATGAGGTGACAGGCTTCCTCATACAAACTGTATAAAACCTTACCAGACCTGTTATTCGGGGCTCAGACTTTTGGGAGCTATCCCAGTGAGCCTGGTATGACAATTAAATCTCTTTCTCTTCACCTCTCTGAGGCCGTCTGATTTCTCTGGAAAGTTGCCATAACATTATAAGGATAAAGTAGTTATCCAATCAAAGCATCAAGGATGGAGAATGAAATACAAAACAAACCTGAGTGTTAAGAGGCTAGACGTAGCATTGGAAATTTTCTGTAAGAAATTTGGTAATCAAATCCATTTGATTTTTCAAAATGTGTGTAATATGAATTATTATACAAAGTATCATTGAATTACTAATGTGCTGAAACTTTTCTGCAAAACACTGGGGAATGTTTCCATTTGCTTCTTAAGATGTCATCAAATGATAAATAATCAGTAACTGCTGCCATTTTGGGCAAAAACAGAAACTGAACTGAAGGTAAAGAAGCCAAGGTAGAAAAATATATAAGTGAGGGCCAATATACATGAGGGTCTGTTGTTCTTTCTATTTCTTAAAATGGAATGACTATTGTATTGCATGTTAATTGGTTTATGAAATCCATTCTTGAAAATTGCCCAGTCAAGTCTCTTTATTTGCCAGTAAAATGAACAAATCTGATATGTTTCATGATTAGTTAACTTGTTAATGGACCTGCCATGGAGGAAAGAGTCCACATATCAAGAAAACCAAAGCTGAGGTGGGGAAGGGTAAGAGACATGCTGGATTCAGAGCAGGGCAGGAAGAGGGACTGACTGTTGTAGGGAGATGTGTTTGTGAAGATAAGTACTAGTTTGGGGTTAGGACTTGTTTTCTCATTTACCTTCCTCGAAAGAAGAATGTAGCCACTGGCTTTGGTTATGGCATGGAATTGGGAATGGTCTGCTCCAACTTTCAGCTCCTTTCTCTTAGCCCCCTGTCTTCTACATGAAAAATATGTTTAAAGAGCATGAGCAGTAATTTAAGCCTTAAAATCATCCCCATGAGAAGAAAAGAGCAATTGTGTTTATTCCTCAGGAACACGGAAGCGCCCTGGAGTAAGCTGATATCATGGCGTGATTTTTGTTATCGGAAATGCTTTAAACCAAGACAGCCTCTTGTTCATATTTTCTCTTTGGAAATTGCAAGTAGGTGTTCTTAAAAGAAATAAACAAAAATAGACCAAAAATTATAAACAAATTTAACGGTTGAGAACCAAAGTGCAGATCGTCTTAAGTATGTGCAGTAATAAATTTAATTATAAATAGAATTATAGCACCTCTCTAAAATGGGGACTATACTAAGCAAACCTTCAAAGGTACTCCTCTATTTTTCACTTCTCATTTTGAATTTTCTTATCCATTTAGGCATTAGCAGTATAGCTTCAAAAGTCACCATTACTCTGAAAATGAAGAAATACTTAGATACTTTTGGTTTTTACCCTTTGTAAGGTCTTTTACTGATCCACTAGGAATATTAATATAAATTGCTTTATAAGAATCACATTGCTCAGAAGAGCCATAAATGCCTTAACACAGTATACCTTTGCATAATAATTTCAAAATTATAGGAATGCATGACTGAACATAAAAGCATATGTGGTTGTCTTTTCTCATCATGAAGGACCTCCTTTGAAATCAGAGATAAAAGTAGAAGTCAAAGTTAATCCTATCTGCCCATGAGAGGATTCTGATACCTACAAGATAAAAACAGGAAATCCAATTAGAAAAATAATGAGAGACTATATAGTGAAGGAGGAAAGGGGTGGGGTGAGAGAGGGAGGAAGGGAAGAAGAAAGAGGGGAGAGAGAAGCATTATGAAATTTGAATATCAGGAGAAAGGAATTATTTAAGCAAGTTGATGAATCCATAACCTGTCTGTGTTTATTATCAAAAGTATTGTTTGCATGATGTTTTTGTAAATAAGCCTAATTTTAGTGAAAGATAATATGAAGAAGGTTTTTGTAAATTTGGGAGTTTCCAAATTTGGGAGTATGCATTTCCTACCCCACACTAAACAAACACTCTAAAGAACTCTAAGGGCCTACCTGTTGGTGCAGAGGTTTAACCGCTGCACTGTGGAGCTGTTGGCAGCGGTCATGTGAGTTCGATGCCTGGCGGAGGAGATTCCCACATGGCACAGCAGACCTCTCCTGCCTCGCCCACTGCTCCCCTCAGCAGTGTATTTCCATCAATCTGCCTGTTCTGCTCCCCACTCTGTCTCTGGTGAACCCTCTCACCGCCCCACGCCTTTGGTCTGTACCCCAGCTTGTATGCATAAATAAATAAATCTGTAAAAAAATAATGAAGAACTTTAAGATAAAGGAAGAAAATTGATTATTGAGAAACTTTTAATCAAAACCATGACTATTAGGAAAATAACATCTGAAAAAAATTACATGTCTTCCAAGTGTAAGAGCTAATATAATTTGTCTGAAGTAACATTTTACTGACATAATTTATCAACCTAAAGTGTTTTAAAGATGAGTCATCTAAGTATACCTAGAATATAAAAGAAGAGTTACAGACATTTTTAGCACATTTAGCATTGTCCAAAAAAGAGAATTGGTCCCCAAACTTTAATATCTTAAGACTTTAGTAGTTTTACAAATTTATTTTTTTAATTAGTTATTCCTCATTAAACTCTATTTTTGCTGAAAATATATATATATATATATATATATATATATATATATGCACACACATAGTTTGCATCTAAGATCTGACTCTAAAATGGCACTTAAATCTAATGTAATAATTAAAGAATCTTGATTATATTAGCTATAATATATTTAGATAATATTAGAGTTCTACTCACTTCTTCGTTTGGTCATATGGGCAATAGTAGAACGTATCTTCTAGGTGATAAAAGGCAGGAAGGGTTTTTAGATTTATACAATATCTTCTGGATTCTTGTTGATCTCTGCTGCATATAGTTAGTCTAGGTTACTACCTACTACTTATTATTAGTCTCTAAGTTGTGTCAATGCATTTCTCCAGTTTTTCCCAGCTGACCTTGGTTCTTGGTGAACATAATCACTCCAGTCCTCTTTCTGACTTGAAATCTCCCCCTGTTTTGTTACAGAAGACCACCTAGAGCAGACCCATAGGCTCTCAACTCAGCCACCTTCCGTGTACTCACAAAGCATGTGGGAAATTCTCAGCTTCTCACATGGCTTAAGGGAGTTTATACATGGAAACAATTTTGCTTGGGTGTAGTCTGTAAGACATGAATTTCCCCAAACTTTCCAATATATCACCTCTGTCTGGGTCATTGTCCATTAAAAAGACTATCAGGCATGTGTCCACCTGCCTGCTTCTACCAGGACTGAAAATGTGCTCTCTTCTGCTTGCTATGTGACCAGCATCTCCCTAAAATAAAACTTAAAGGTCCACCTGAATTCTAACTCCAAAATGTTTTCAAATGTACTGGGAGGTGGATTATCTCAGTTTTCTTTTATTCTTGCTGTGACAAGCTGTGAACCCCCTCTTCATCACTCTTTGGGTAGACAGAGGTTGAATCTAGGGCTGCCACATGGATAATGATGCGAAAGAGAAAAACATTTAAATAATACAAAAGGTATTCCTAGCTTTACAACAATTAAGAGCATTCCCATTGAGGTCACTGCTATAGGCTAATAAAGGGGCAGGAGCAATGGTATTCTTTATCTTGAGTTTCTGAGACTAGTGAGGGAGAACTAATTTTCCATCCTTGTAATTGATTTTCTATCCTTGATACAGTTTATATACAATTTCACTATAAATATAATTTCTGCTGATAATCTTAAGTAGTATTTTATTTGCCTGCTCTGAGAAATGGATTTTGAAACTGAAAATTTTCCTAGACACGCAGTTGAGTTGGGTTTTCATAGTAAGTCTAATCCTGTCTATGTGGCAGTTGAGGTGACAGGAAGGAATTTTTATATCATGGTTTTTCTTTTTCTTTTTCTTTTATCCATTAGTTCCCTTATGTTATTTGAGATCAGAAACACATTTTTGGAAACATGCCTTTCAGCACGAATTACCTAATTTAGTGTTTATATGACTGTTCCTGTATTTACCAAATCCATTTTTATTTTGTGCTTCTTCCATATGGCATTCTCATTTCTGTATTTTTCAAAGGTCATCACTTGCCATGGACAATGGAATATACTGTTTGGGTGATGATGCCTGTCAAGTTCTCAATGTGGTTTTTATTATTGTTTACATCTTGAGAGTAAAGTACAGATCCTCTGCTCTCAGCTAAGTTTCTGCCTCATTCCTAACTTTGGCAGACCAGAGATTATGTTTGCATGGGTTCCAAAAATGAGAAAGGAATGGAAGCATGATCTCTAGGTCTTGGCATTTTCTCTGGATGTTTTATACCAGGGACCAAATAAAGGTACCTCTCCAAGATTGTTTCAGTCTGCCCTTCCCTTTCCTCACATTTTTTAGCCATCCTGGCCTCATTTTTGTACTTTGGAGCTTTTGCAGTTGATCTTCTCTTCCAAACATGTGGATCTCCTGGGTTTCAGTGTGATTTGTTCAGAACAAAGTGCCATGTCTTTACACCGGTCTCCTGTGACTTCTCTAACCAGACTGCTAGCCCTTTCCCCCAGAGCTCCTTTCCATCAATCATGCTTTATCACATCATTGTGATATTTCCACCCCACACCTAGCACTGCTATAGCCAAGCACCACAGACTGGTAGCTTATACATCAGAAATTAATTTTCTTACAATTAGAGGCTAAAAAGATCATTTTCTGTGACCTCTCTCCTTGGCTTGGACACGGCCATCTTCTCACTGTGTCTTCACAGTGGATCTCATTGTCTCTGTGTATCTTGTCTAAATTTCCTGTTCTCATAAGGTTCTCTGTCTCCTTGGAGTAGAGCCCCTCCTAATGGCCTCATTTTAAATTCATTACCTCTTAAAGACCCTATCTTAGAAATATAGTCACTTTCTTGGGCACAGGGAGGAAATACTCCAACCTATGTGTTTTGGGGATGAGGGGACACCATGCAGTTATAACCACTAATAGCACGTGTCTGTAACAACATGCTCCTTTTGTTAACTTACATTTTTTATCCCTTTATCCACTGGAAATAAGCACTTGAAACTCAAGCCTTTATGTGTGTTTCTCTACTCTCTGCCACCACCAGCTAGACTACTCAGGGTACAGGCTTAATGATCTTTATTTTTAATCTAAATTGTATTCTTAATGAAATGGAAATATGATATATATTTCCCCCAAATTCTGAAGATTTCTTGGCCATTATTGAAATTCTGCATCATTTGCATTGCAAATAATAAGGAAATAAGGAAAATGAGGTAAAGTTTAGAAATGCCACCTTTCTTCTGTGTTGACACCATTTCTGCCTGTTGTGCTGTGGTTTCAAATTTCTAGAGACCAGCTCAGATTTTCTTGTTAATTCAATGAAACATAAAGTTCCCCCCCATATTTTAACGTGACTTCCCACTCCTGAAAATGTCTTTAGGACTGACAGCTTTGAAGGCATTTCTTGAGGCTAATCCATTATTAATACTCTGTTACCATATTTAGAATTTCTCCAAAATGCACTTAATCCTCCTATTATATTCATTTTGTGATGTCCTGACATCATGCAATACCATAGTACCTAAAAGATTCTACTGCTGATTGTATGATCTGACAGTATTGAATTTTACCCTAAGTTCTTGGAACAGAGGATTAAGAAAACTAACCTACCTACCTTCCTTCCTTCCTTCCTTCCTTCCTTCCTTCCTTCCTTCCTTCCCTCCTTCCTTCCTTCCTCCCTCCCTCCCTCCCTCCCTCCCTCCCTCCCTCCCTTCCTCCTTTCCTCCTTCCTTCTCTCCCTCCCTTTTTAAATTGTTTTTTTTTTTTAATTTCCTATTGAATCAACATTGATAGACAATACTATATTTAATTTAGGGGTATAGGTTGATATCTCTTTGAATATTTGCTACCATGTCGTCCCCACAAAGCTTTTAGGTATGTGAAGTAGCTTACTCAAAAAAGCATCCTAGCCCCAATGATACCATAAGACTCACAGAAACCTCTTATTTCTCTATAACAAAGGACCCATAATGTGTCCTTACTAATCACTGGGAATAAAGGCTTGTTAATAATCAAACTTTATTTAATCTTCCCTCCTCCCTGAAACCCCTGAACTTTGATTCACCTTCATCCTGAACTTGCACCCCATCCTCCTTAAGAGTTCCTCCTGAGACTGGACTGGTAGGGCAAAACTTTCTCTTTCTACTTTCAGAGCATGTCACCCTCACTCATCCTAATTTCCTACGTCATGGTTAATTTTATGTGTCCACATGACTGGGTTAGTGAATGTCCAGATTGTTGTTGAAACATTATTTCTGGGTGTACCTGTAAGGGTGTCTCTGCAAGAGATTAGCATTTGAGTCAGTGGAGATTTCCCACACCAATGCAGTGAGCATTTGCCATTCCATGGAGGCCTTGAGTAGGATTGAAGGCAGAGAAGGATGAAATTCACTCTGTTTGAACTGAGACACCCGTCTTCTCCTGCCCCTGGACATAGGTGCTTCTGTTTCTTGGGTTTGGGGACTCAGTAGGGCTCATACAATAGACTCCCAGCCTCTGCTCTTTGACCAGGCCCGAATTATACACTTGCACTGGTGAACAAATGTTTACAAAAGTCATGTTACTGAAATAAAATTAGTCATTTCCTATAAATTTGTATGTGCTCAACATGAATATGACAGTCAAATTCTTTTTTTTTTTTAAAGATTTATTTATTTATACATACAAGCTGGGGTACAGGCCAGAGGCGTGGGGCGGCGAGAGGGTTCACCAGAGACAGAGTGGGGAGCAGAACAGGCAGATCAGAGATACACTGCTGAGGAGAGCAGTGGGCGAGGCAGGAGAGGTCTGCCGCACCATGTGGGATTCTCCCCAGCCGGGCGTCAAACTCGTATCGTGGGGCTGCGGACGCTCCACAGCACAGCGCTCAACCGCTGCACCACCAGGGAGGCCCATGACAGTCAAATTCTAATTTTGGCTCTAGGTTTTTTTTTGTGATCTGATGATCTGCAATAAATTGATGTTTCCACGAAATGCATGCCAATCGTAATAGGCCTACGGTTAATACCTGTAAAAAATCAAGTCATAGACTACTTCTTAGATTTCTTCGTTTGTCTCTTGTAAAGCTGTGAACAGCATCTCTGGGGAGTGTCCAGCAGTAGTCATCCAGCATTGTAGTGGACCATTTTCCCTGGTATATTTGTTCCGTTAATATGTTATCTTGATGAAAATATTCACCATGTTCATCACTAACCATACCACAGTTTACAGGGAAGAAATTCAGATGAGAATGAAGGAAGTGGATCTTTAGAGACATATTGCAGCCAAGTTTCTGATACTGCATCAGCATGTCTTCTACTAGGTCCTTGTAGTTTTCTGCCCTAACATTGCCAAGAAAGTTTGTAGACACTAGGCAAAAAGCATTCCATGCTTGTTTAGTGTCACCCTGCAGCAAGTTGTTGAACCGGTCATCTTTGAAGGGTTCTCAAATCTGAGGACCCACAAAAACTTCCTCTTTAATCTTTGTTTCACTTTCAATATAAAATAATTGTGACATCTTCTTCTAGAAGATTCTGTTGTTGGAGTCTTGATCCTAGCAATTCTGCCTTGTTCTTGGATAAGTCCAAATCACAAACCAGGTCATTTAGTTCTTCCTGTGTTAGTCTGTGTGGGGTTGATGATGCACCACAGTGAAAATCTGCATCACTGCATGCTGATGGAACAGGAACAGAACAGGTCAGCTCACCTTTGTCCTCATCAGATGAATCAAGAGAATATTCTGCTGAAGGTTCTGGAATAGGAAGTCCCTCACCATGTGGAACTGGTCTCAGTGCAGATGGAATGTTTGGATAGACTATTCTCGACTTCTTTTGCTTTGTTATTCTGCCGGAAAGAGGAGGAACCAAGCAGAAGTAACAGTCTTTGATGTGGTTGCTTGGCTCTCTCCACACCATGGGGACGGCAAACGGCATTGATGGTCTTTTGCCATTTAACCACTGTGGAAGCTGCGTTGTCCATGTAGCACAGCATAGATGCGGGGCCCAAGGCTTGTCTTGGTCACCAACCTTGCATCCAAAGTCAAGATGATAAACCTTCTTCACTTGAGAAGTGATACTTTTCTCCTGGTTGGCAAATGTCACTTCCCCACAAATAGAGCAGAAATTGTCCATGCTATTAAGGCACTTTTGAGGCATGACTGTTCTGTATTGTGCCTAAATGGATAAAATCATAACAGTTCTATGGAACAGTAGCTTAAACTGTCTCCCACAAAGTCTGAAATATTTTCAGTGCTCAACCTTTCTGACAGGGCTTAGTAGTGCACTGCTGACGTCAGCTTACTTCAGCAGCCACCTGGCAGTAGTATTGCATTGCATCAGAAAATGATGCAATCAACTCTGGATGATGTGTGCATGATGGTCTTATGTAATGCGACGCAGTATTACATCATTCTAGGCTGATTTAGGATGTTGTTGCAGTCCTACTGGATAAATTTACACAGTGAAACACATGAAAACAATTCTATGAAATATCTTCAAAATGAGAGCTAATAAAAATTTTCAGGGTTATATTCATGTTCAGCACACCAAGATACTACAGACTAGGGTCTTTTTAAGTCAGTAATGATCTCAGTGTTGACCAGTGTTGTTTTTCCCGTCTCTTCAGCTTTCTCATATATATTCCTCTATTTATCCTATTGATTATGTTTCTCTGAAAAATCCTGACAGAGACACCACTACGAGGTCTAGCTAGGCTTATTTACTCCTCCCTGTCAAAGAAAAGCCCTTTTTGCTTATCTTTTGAGAGGCTTACAGACCTTAGGTTAAAGCTTTCTCCCCATTGCAATTATTTCCCTTCTTCCCCTTAGTGGAATAATAGTTTTGAATGAAGTCTCTCCTTAAGCCTGAATTTGTTTTTTATTTTATAAATGTATCATTGAAAGCTTATTTTTATAGTACTTGAAGGCAAGAAAATGCAATATGTGGACTTGGCTTCCTAAAATTGTCTTGACCTTTGAGCTAAAAATAAGAAAAGTAAAGGCCACTCAAAGGACAGGTACAGTTCATCCTCACAATTTTTGATAAGCTTAAATCTTAGCAGCCACTGCTGGTCACTGTAAAAAAATGTATCTGCATTTAAATACCAAAAACCATTGCTTAAGTCCACCCTCATTCCTCAGCATCCTTCCTTTGGTGATGATGGCATTATGGGATTCGTAGTCCTAGGTGTCTTGGATCTTTCTGGCTTGAGGTAGGGGTGGGGTCCTGGGCCTCTCCCCTTTCCTGAGGACCCCCCTCTTACAGATGGACAGGTCTTTAGTCCCACAGCAGTGTGTGACAACATCAAGTCCTACTGATCGGTGAGGCTCACACTAGCTTTGGTATTGAGTTTTTACTTGGGTTGGCCTCCATGTACTCCAGAGGTAGCAAACTCATAATTCATAACCCAAGAACAGCACCGTAAGTCACATTGGTAGTATAAACTATCATCACCTAAGTCCTCAGATAAACGAAGCTATTCTCACCAGGCATTCTAGGGGTGTAGAGGTTATTTTCCAGGAGCCAGTCAAAGGCCAGGCATTTCTTTGGAAGATGCAATGTTGTAATTTTCAACTCCTCGATTCTCTTGAGTTCTCTGAAGATATTGGCGTAGCAGCAATCAGCTAGAGGTGAGTGCTCTGCAGTTGATTGCCTCTCCTCGGATTGCCTTATGCTGGACCCTCTACTTTCTTTACTGATTCTAGAGGCATTTTGGAAGCTTTGCTCTATTTAACCCCTTCCAAGTTTCTTTCCATGGCAGAAGTGGCTAACTTAGAATAACAAGTTTTAAAACCCCCAAACAGAAAAAACTCTCCAGTTAACATGTTTGGTGGCCTCTAAACAATTTTTAAGTTTTTTTTTTTTTTATTGAGTTAATGCTATTTTAAATCATTGTTTCCATAGAAGTGTAGGATCCCTTCTTCAGGCATTGTTGCCATAGTGCACCCATCACCAAAGAACCTACAGTTCAGCGCCAGGGTCCCTGTGCTCCCTGCCTTCTTTGTTCTTGCCCCTTCCCTCCCCCTGCTCCTCCTCCTCTGGTTGCTCCCATTCCACACTCAGCACAGTTCTGGGCTCTGGAGATGTAGTTCTCCTTGGAACTCTAAAACTGTTCTAACCCTGAAGCTGTATCCTACTGAAATCAGGCCTAGGGTTACTAATTTCTAATTCAGTCTTCTTAGTTTTGTTCTGTAATTCCCTATAGAAGGGTCAGATTTGGGTTTCAGAATCAAAGTTGCACTGTGTGATAGAAATGATCCAACAAATATATTTTTTTTGATGAAGTAAACCTTACATGCTTGTTTTGATAGAATATCAAAAATATCAATGCTATTTTGCAAATCATTAATGAAAATTCAGTTAAACTTTAAAGACTAGCCAGTAGCTCAAATATCTGAGAAAATTAAGGATGAAATGAAAATTTTGTTGGTAAAAAAATAGATGATGCATTATCGCTTATTACTACTTAATTTCTCAATGCTATGGTTAAGATTTAAAGTTATTATTCAAAAACATTCCTTGTTTGGACATTTTCAGTCACTTCTTTATTTTGCTATGCTGTTATCTCGGAACAGTTTGAGATGGTGAGAGAAGAAATACTGTTCTTGACAACTTTCTTAACAATTCTTTTGAAAGAAGGATAGAATCCTGACTAGTAAGATTTGATATTTACACAACATAACCAGATTTACCATGTTACATTGTAGTAGATACTACTAAAAGCAAGTAAATACTCTTACTTATTAACTTGTCTGGTATCATCTAAAGTAAATTTCTGTTTTGCTGCTGTTATTGTTAAGCTTTGTGAAACTAAAATAGTTTCATATCCTTAAGATTAATTTTGTGGGCCAGCCCCCAACACTCAGGGTCCTGGGGACTGATGCCTTGTTATTGACCTCAGTACTGGTGGATCATATGATCTTATTGTTTCAAAGTCTCTGTATAAGAGAGCTTACACATTCATAGATTTTTGATATTCCTGAATTCTAGTGCTTGTTCTGAGTTTTGCCATCCGTTATGATTTTTCACTAAGACTTGTGGAATTTGGAGGATGTTTATGAAAACACCTGCCAAATGATTTCACTCAGGAAGAATACAGAGAAACAAAACAAAAGAACTGACCAAACTAAAGAAAAACAAACCCTAGAAGTAGGACTGCAGAATTGAGGCTATGGGATAGGGAGAGAGAGGGGAACAAAGGGGGTAGGGGCCCAGTGGTCTAGGGTAAAGAACTATGGGTTCTTTGGTATTGGGCATGGTAACATATCTGAGGAGGTGCAAACCTATCCCCCTAAATCATATACAGTGTTGTAAAACAATGTTCCATCAATAAAAGAGAGAAGGAGAAAAGGAGGGATACAGGGAGGAGGGAGGGAGGGAGGGAGGGAGGGAGGGAAGGAAAGAGGGAGGTAAAGGAGGGAAGAAAGATGTTTACTAAAGCAAGGAAGGGTAAATCCTTAAATCCCTGCTGTGTGGTGATATACTACTGAACAGTGATCTTTCCTCTCAATCTGTATAATTGGGGATGTGCTTATGATGTGAACACAGAGAGGACAGTAATCTAGAATGGGATAGAAGCTATAGTGTCTCATACACAAATGAAACTTTTATGTCCTGCATGAATGAAAGGTTGTGGAAAGATGTCTCTAGCTGCCTTTCCTCCTCTTAACCCAGTTTAAGTGTTTATGTTGCCTCATTTTTCTACAAGGTCGAATTCTGATAGTCTTCTCCAGGGCAACTTATTGTGTCAAGGTCTGTCTTTTTTTTGTTTTTAATAGAATTAGTAACATAATTGAAGGAAAATGTTTCTTCCCACATGAACATGTGTTGTTCTAGATTTTATATCAAATGGATTTTACTGTTTTTTTAAAAATATTTTTGATATGTTTTATAGCTGTTAGCATTGTTCTCATTTAAAATTTAGTAGGCACCAAATAATGTTTTTATAAATGTTAGATAGACCTTAAAAATTCCTTAGTCATCTATGTGGATAATCTCTAGAGTGCTGAAAGTCTTGATAACTTTTCTGTTCCATGCTTCCTTTCTTAATTGTGTTTGAATTTTGTTCTTTATCTGTTGCCTCTGCTGTCAAAGATCTATATATTCTTTCTTCTTACTTTCTATTTACATACTGAGTATGTATTATTTTCTCCCCCCAACATCCAACTTCTAATATTTGGAAGGTTGATTGTAATCATCCTTATTTATGATTACACTACAAAAGTACTTTTAAATCACTCATTAGTGAAATGGTGAGTAGCAGAGCTTAGTAGGAGAGCTTCTAATCTGCATTTTCCTTTCCTCCCCTAGTCAGAGTCATGTTTAGCAGAAAATGACTGTCCAACTGAAGACCACATTTTTCTGCTTTCACTGCAGCCAGGAGTGACCATGTCACTCTAAGTTTGATCGTAAAATGTCTGTATGTGGAAACATCCAGGAATCCTAAGTATAATAGCCTATGTTTGCTCCAATTTTTACTTTTTTTTTCTTCCTGTACACAGATTTGATCCTTTGAACCCTTTCTTTTTGAACCATGAAGATAAGAACTTCTCCCTAAGGATGGTACAACAAAAAGCGAGAGGGATATTGGTTCCTGGGTGTTGAATTCAAACTACCTCCTCCTTGAGTCTATTTAAGAAATAAAATTCTATCTTGGTTTAATTGATGCTATTTTAGGTCTCTGTTACTCTTAGGTGATTCTACTTCTGATCTACATGGCTTTAAATATATTAACATAATATTCCTGAATTCTCACAAAAAGTCTTTAAAGTCTCCCAGATAGGTCATTTACTCAGTGAGATATGTATGTGATTATAATCTTATATTAGCAGTTTACTCAGACTTTATAGAGAATTGTTTATTCATAATAAAATTTGAAATTTCTGCCCTGTAGAAATAGGACCAGAATATGTCAATGAGTTTCAGTGTCAGATCATTCTAGAGCCACGGCTCTGCAGGACTCTTGTTCTCACGCTCTTGTTTGCAGTCCTGCGGTGTGCTTTCACATCTCCTGGGTTCTTCTTCATAATCTAAAAATTTTAATTAATGCTTCAGTTATTTGAGTTGACTTGCATAATTTTAAAACTGCTTGGGTGAAAACAGTCATTTGACAAGAGATGACTTGGCAGTTTTATAAATTGGTAATTGGAAATCAATGTGCTCTAAGTTTCAGGCAGAAAACATAATGAACAGGCCAGTCCATAGGGACAAAAGATTATATGTTAATACTATAAAAAAGGTCAGAACTGTACTAATTAAATTAAACCTGGGAGCCATTCCCAGATCCAGTACTGAATTACAGCATTCCTTTAGAGAATAGGGGTTTAGATAAGCGATAGTTGTACCCCACCGAGTGCCCTATCATGCCTGCTTAATATCCACTGCATTTAAGTACAGTGAGAACGCAACAGTATCTTTCTATTTTTAAAAAGCAAGTAAATATAATTAAATGAACTGTTCTTTTAAAACATACTTAGATCTGCTAAGTCTTTCAAAATACAAATTTTATATATATATATTTAATTTTAGATCAAGAGGTGTATTTTTAAGAAGACACATAATTACTTCCATAATAGTTTATATTTACCTATATTATAATGCCTCACAATTTTTAGTATAGTTAGTTGTGTTTATTTCCTTAACTCCTGATTAAGATTTTTTTGAAGGCACAAGTTGTACTTTTTAGTATTCTTCAAATAAAGATCAGCTCTCGCCTCATTGTGAATAATCAGTGTTTGTTGAAAGCATTGGATGAATAAATATTTGAATGAGTGATTGAATGAGTGACAATGAAATTGGAGAATATGTGTTCTCAAGTTTTGTGAAAGGTGGTGAATTTTTGTCTGTTGAATTCACTGATGTATCCCAGGAGTATAGAAAACTCTTGGCTCATGATGGATATTTTGTTAAGTTAACATTTATCAAACCAAAGTTACCTGGAATTTTGTTTTATATCTCTTATGATCCTCCAGAAGTAGATGGTATTATTTCCCCCCTGTCTTTACTTAGTACACAGACCAAGTTGCCTTTCTGGAAATATCCAGACAATGGGCCTTTATTGGTCTCCTAGGATGGCATTAGGATTCATCTCTGGCTTACCCTAGTTGATTGTCGGTGACTGTCTAGACCTTTGTTTGAATATTCTAAAGCCTCTTCGAGGAAGAATGACCTCATTGACTTTCCTGTCAGACAAGTGCTCATGTGGAATTATAGGAAGCATACCTTACTTCACAGAAATGTGTTTCAGTTTATTTTCATTTAATTAAGTTGCTCTCATTTTCCCATCTGCTCTGATTCATATCATTCCTTAATTCTTGTGTTTCTCTAGATTGTTTCTACGTTAAATAGAATCAAACAAATATTCTGATGTGTTCAAATATTTATACGTCAGCTCAAATCAAATGGCAATAATGCTAGATCAGAATAATATTGACTGCTGTGATTTTTCGAGAGAATTAAATTTGTACATTGACTAAGCATAAACTTGGGTACTGAAGAGCCAGAAATTGGAAAGTATGAAGAAATCTGAATTTATAGTATAATAAGAAAACTTATTTCTGTTTAACTCAATATAACAGAAAGCCAAAACTTTCCCTGCAAATTATAGAACTTTTCTAATCTAATCAAATAATTATTTGTTTCAGTAATAGATTAATATAATCACATTCTAGAACTTGGATGAGTTGAATGTTGGGTTTGACTTGAATTCACTGAAAATGTCATTTTTATTTGTTACGAAGTTGAAAGTTATGGTCCTTTCCTTTCCTCTCCTCTTGTTTTCTTCTTCCTTTCTCTTTTTTCTTCCTTTATTTTCTCTTTTAAAGAATGAATCCTTCATTGCTTTAAGAAGAAATTGGGGAAGCACAGAATACCTTATTTAATTTTTATTTTTTATTTTTCTTTTTAGTAGTTCCTCTAGGAGAATGTGGAAAAAGTTATAACAAATAGTATTCTCTATGTACACTTATGTAATTTTAAGGGCCCTATATATTTATGAATATTAATTTCTATTACAGATGACATTATTAAACATATAATTTAAGCATGTATTTTCTAAAAGAACTTACTGACCAATATTATTTGGCAACTTGAATGTTTTTTGATTTGGGGTATCATCTGAAACCCAAAATTTAAGAATTAGCATGTATAGATAGAGTACATATAGCTAAAACTCACTATTATATTCAGAGAGGATTTTGGAGAATTACTATTTCAAATTAAAGTGTGTGTACAGAACCAGTGATTTTTGAATTTGGGATACTTCTTTCAGTGTAAATCAAGGCAGGTATGAGGCCTAATATTAGAAATGTAGCAATAAATGAAGAAGCTTCAGATCTGTGACTCACAGATAAGTGGCTTACAATATTGACATATTTCAAAATTAGTTTTGAGATGAGAGACAAGGCAAGAAACACTATAGAACTCTTCTGGTTCTTCTACTCATTTGAATTTGACTATGAAATTTCATGGGATGTTTGTGAATATGTGTGGTAGCATCAACGTTAGAATTGTATTAAATTTGCTTCTCACAGCTTCATGTCCTTTTTGGACACATAGACTAGCACATTCTCTTGGCTTATTCATGCTTGGTCATTTTGGAAAACTCTTCAGCTGCCGCTGCATGTCAGCATAAAATAGCATAGCACCTCAGCTCGTGTGGGAATCTTGCTATTGTTTTAATTTCAGTATTTTTGGTCCTGTTCTGAAAGGGAACCCTTTCTGGTCAGTGTGAGATTTCCTGTAGGTAAACTCCTTCAGCTCCTTCCATAATTCATTGTAAGAAGACATGTGAAATGGGATATATAGGACAACAGTATTTGGAAAAACATTCTGTCACAGTCTTGTTTACTAATACATCCTAAATATCCACACTGGTACTTTGTACAGAGGATGCACTGAATAAATATTTGTGTATTAAATGAATGAAACATTCATTCATTGTGCCTCGCTGACAATAAGTGGAAATGAATATGTCATTCAACCTGGAAATACTATAGCCTGGAAAAATATAGACTTTCACTCCCTGGTGCCCTAAGTACATAGTCTAGTTTTATGGTTATCAGGCAATCTGTTGCCAAATTTCTTATTCACTTTACTATTCCCTTGTAATGCTAGCCTACCCAGAGGTGGGAGTAAATAGGGAGTCAGTGTTCTCTAATTTTATTTTCCTTGAAAAATACCTGGAAATAAAATAAAACAACCCTCTCAATGAAATGCAGTGAAGTTAAATATATTGTAGCATTTTTATCTCACTTTAGTCGAGGGAAAGATTTTTCCCACATATAATCACTTCCCCTCCAAGAGTCTGAGTGTCTGGGTCCCTAGGTGCACTGGGGTGGGGTTGATAGAGTATGGGGAAGAATTGAATACTGTCCCATCAGACTGGTCAACTGATGAGACGTGCATGACTGTTGACAGTTGCTCATACCAGAAAGTAATGTATGAAATAACACAGCATGAACTCTGCTTGGATTCTGCCCTTGCTGTGGCTGCTAATATTGTGGTTTCTGTCTCCTAAAACATGTGATTTCTCTCTCCTCAGTTTCCCCATTCCTTAGGCTATTTTAAAAGTCTGGTTTTCAATATCAGGGAGATAGAAAATTTTCTTGCTATCATTCTGAAATTTTCAGTCCTCAGAAGTGTAGAGGGTTTGTAGCCTTCATTTTAATTTTATCATCTTTTGTGGCTTTATAAAGATTGCAAAGGTTGCAGTGGGGAAGTTGGGGAATGTGGAAGTATGGGGGTTAGAAGTAAGGAACACTGAGTAAAACAAGGGAATTCTATGACGCATAGTTAGAAATACTTTCCCAGCACACTCACACAGACACTCACTTCCTTACACACTCACACTTTCACACAGAATCAAAAATATAGCAGTGTTCTGTTTTTATGCATACCCAAGCCATAGGATGATGAACTAATTTGTCTTATAGATCATAATAATCTGAGAGCTAAATAATGGTCTATTAATATTAATAATTATGTACTGATAACGGCATAAACCATTACTGCTTTTAGCAAACTAGGACTGTGGTCAGTCCAACAATAAGCTACTCATAATTATGATTCAGAACTCCAAATGGAGCTCCTTCCAGATAGATACACTTTTTAATGTTAAAAATGTAAAACAGGGCCTCCCTGGTGACGCAGCGGTTAAGCTCTGCGCTGTGGAGCTGTCGGCAGTGGTGACGCGAGTTTGACGCCCGGCCAGGGAGAACCGCACATGGCAAGGCAGACCTCTCCTGCCTCGCCTGCTGCTCCCCTCAGCAGTGTACTTCAGTCGATTTGCCTGTTCTGCTCCCCACTCTGTCTCTGGTGAACCCTCTCGCCACCCCACATCTCTGGCCTGTACCCCGGCTTGTATGCATAAATAAATCTTTTATAAAAATAGTGAAACAATGTAAAAAAAGAAGTCCTCTATGGATGGGCACGTTTTATCGAGTTTATGTTAAAAATCCTAAAGAATCATATTGGCAACAGGGGAGAAGGGGTTAAAGGTGAGAAATAGAATCATATTGGCTAGTCAGGCAGTGATTTGGATGCTATGATATTTCTATAGAATAATAAATAACTTTCTTATTCACTTTGCTGCTCCTGTGTAATGCTGGCCAACTCAAAGGTGGGAGTAAATAGGGACTCAAAGTGTTACCTAATTTTATTTTTCCTTGAAAAATACCTGAAAATAAAATAAAAGAAACCTCTCAACAAAATGCAGTGAAGTTAAATGTTTTTAAATTCACTATTGAAATAAAATTGTGTTGATTTACCATTGATTTATAAAACTATATAAATTTCAGGGTACATCTTCACTTCTGTATGTATATGAGCCGTACCTCACCTGCCTCTAAGGTTCTATTTGTTGCAAAAGACAAGATTCCATCTTTTTTAAATAGCTGTATAGTATTCCACTGAGTATATATATCATAAATTCTTTATACAGTCATCCTTTGATGGGTATTTAGATTGTTTTCATGCTTTAGCTATTGTGAATAAGCTGTTATGAGCATAGAGATGCATAAATCATTTCAAATTAGTGTTTCCATATTTTTGAGATAGGTACCTAGGAGAGGTACTGCAGGTTCAGATGGTATTTCCATTTTTAGATTTTTAAGAAATGTTCATAATGTTTTTTTTAGGGCCTGCACCAATTTACATTCCCAACAACAGTGAACAAGAGTTCCTTTTTTTGCAGCACACTCACCAACACACATTCTTCCCAGTCTTTTTGATATGGGACATTCTGACAGTATAAGGTGATAACTCATTCTGGTTTTGATTTGCATTTCCCTAAAAATAAGTGAGCTGAGCATTTGTTCATGGGCTGTTAGTCACCTGTGTATCTTCCTTGGAGAAGTGTGTATTCAAATCCTCTGCCAATTTTTTGTTGATTTGGCCTTTTTTTTTTAAAGATTTATTTATTTATGCATACAAGCTGGGGTACAGGTCAGGGGCATGGGGCAGCGAGAGGGTTCAGCAGAGACAGAGCGGGGAGCAGAACAGGCAGTTCGATGGAAACACACTTCTGAGGGGAGCAGCGGGCCAGGCAGGAGAGGTCTACCGCGCCATATGGGAATCTCCCTGGCCAGGCGAAGAACTTGCATTGCTGCTAACAGCTCCACAGCGCAGTGCTTAACCACTGCGCCCCCAGGGAGGCCCGATTTGGTCATTTTTTTATCTGTTGCTGAGTTGTGTGAATTCTTTATATATTTGAACACTAGGTCCTTACTACATGTATGATGGGCATTTTTCTTCTTTCAGTCAGTAGGTTTTCTTTCTATTTTTGTGGTGGTTTCTTTTGTGGCATGAAAGTTTTCAGTTTGATACAGTCCTGTTTGTTTTTTCTTTTGTTTTTCTTGCTGTTGGAGTAGTCTTTAAAGATGTCTTTGTGACCAGTTCCAGAAGTTTATATCCTAAGTTTTCTTCTTTGTGCTTTATGGTTTTGGGTTTTATTTATTTATTTTTTAATGATTTATTTATTTATGCATACAAGCTGCGATACAGGCCAGAGTTGTGGGAGGGTGGTGGTGAGAGGATTCACCAGAGACAGAGTGGGGAGCAGAACAGGCAGATCGATTGAAATACACTGCTGAGGGGAGCAGCGGGCGAGGCAGGAGAGGTCTGCTGTGCCATGTGGGACTCTCTCTGGCCGGGTATCAAACTCGTGCTGCAGTGGTTCTGGACAGCTTCATAGTGCTGCATTTAACCTGTTGCGCCGCCAGGGAGGCCCTGGTTTCGGGTTTTATATCCAAGTTCTTGGGAAAAGTAACTTGGGTATGCCTCTCTTCTCAGGAAGAGTTCATAAATGATGGTAGTAACACTTCATGAATCATCATGGACCAAAACAAAATATCGGAAAGTAGGCTTTATAATTTTGCAATATTTCTTTTGTATTTTCAATGTATTTGCCAAGATTGGTGTTTTTTGGAGACAGATGCTTACATTAAAACCTAGGCTTCAATGCGTATTTAATTATGTGATCTGCTCAAGTGACTCAACTTGCTGAGTCTTTGTTCCTACAACAGTTAAGTTGGTATCTGTAGTACTTGTGCCATACGATGTTATAAATTATAAATTATTTCATATGAAAACAAGTACAATACCTGACATAAAGAGCTTGACTTAACATTTATTATTATGATTCCCTATTTTTAACAAATGGCATCACCATCCAAATATTGCCGGAGTAAGGATCCTGGGAGTCATTGTTACATTTTCCCCTAATGACTGTATGTCCATAGTATCACCCATCATTAAAGTATAACATTCTCTCAATGGCTTTTCCTCACTGGAATATGACTCCACAGTCATGTGGTAACTACAGTGCAGCCAGGATGACTTTTATAATGCATGTGATGATAAACCACTTCTCTGCATATATCCTTTCAGTAGGTCTTCGCACTTGAAATGACTTTACAAAATTTAACCTCTGTTTGCTTATTCCCCAGTCTCATTTCTTGCCTCATTGCTCCATCAATGACTGCTGCTTTTGACCCTGAGTTCCTTGAAGTAACAGTGCAAGATTTTCTCCCTCTCTTCCCTTACTTGGGTCTTAAAACTTCTTATCCTTCAAGGGTCAGCTTAGCTGTTCCTACTTTCAAAGATATCTTACCCTCCTAAGTCAAATTAAGTATCTTCTCATTGCCTCTCCAAATGCCTGTGTATACTCCCTTCACCCTGCACATTCTAAGTAAAATATGTCTCTTTCCATAGAATGTAAACTTTTAGGCAGGATCTGTGATGATCTGTTATATTTCTGTTCCTTGCACAGCGTATGTCTATTAGAAAGATTTTAGTTGAATTAATCAGTGAATACATAACTGTGGTGTTGCCTAACAAATTATAAGAGGGCACTTTGGTATTGGTTTTGACTTTTTAAAATGAACATACTAGTGTTTTTTTCCCTTTAGATTTAAAGGTTTTTTTTTTTCTAAAATGACCTTTAAAAAAGTAGGGTTTTTGTACTTAGAAAATTGTTGTGATGAAATCAATTCTCATTAAATTTGTGGAGTCATTTAAAGATAAGGAGAGAAGAGAGCATAAAAAGTTAATTAAGGAAACAAGAATTCATGGAAATGTTATGTCATCCCTGAAATTACAAATAGAATTGAAAACACACTAATTCTTATGCCTTGTTGTTATATATTCTTTGCACTGCATTTGCTTTTCCATAAACTTGTCTTCCTTGGTCTCAGAACCATATTTCCATAGAGAGGGTTGGAAAAGTTTTATGTAGACTATCCAGCCAGATAGATGTCCACAATGAGAAATCTCAAATTTTTGCTGGGTAGCAATAAGAATATAGAAGGTGAGGACTTATTTTCGCTGAGAATTAAAATCTTTTAATTATTTTTGGATATTAATAAGCATGAACTTTATGTCTTATTTTATTTAAGACTCTATTCTTATTACAGAAATAATTCTTTTGATTGCACATTGATAGCAAGTATCCATTCCCCTAAGGTGATGCTGTCAATGAGGCATTTCCTAGACACATGATACTAATGACCATTTCAAGTATGTTTAGCCCAAATACAGATTGCTCTATGTTTCAAGTTTCAAAAATTGTAGGGAAAAAAGAAAATAAATTATCTCAGTAATTTTCATATCTCACTTTTCATAATATTTGTGTAATTATATATTTGCTGAAAAATATTTTGAAATATTAGGTCAAATAACATTATTGTTCTAAGTCACTCTGTTTTGTAACCTGTTTTGAGTACTTGGGATTCTGAGAAAGTCTGTGACCAAAAAAAAAAAAAAAAAAAAAAACTTTAGGCCAAGGCCATCAACAAAGTGAGTGAAGTGCATTTATATTAGTGTGCACAATAATTTATGTATACTGTAGCTAAATGTACATGGGTACTTTAATTTTTTTTAAAAAATATTTCAAACATGTCTATCATCTGATGTATCCTTATGTATAACTGCAGTCTACTCTATATCTTGGGGGAGACTTTTTTACTCTTTTTAACAATTTGATTAAAAATCTTGCTTCTGAACCTTCAATCGAATTCTTATTTCTGTTATTTTCTCTAAAATTTCTGAAGGAATTTGGGGAAGTTGCAACTTTTATTTATTTTTTATTCAAATGACATTACATTATAACATATGTTGCAGTTGCACAGCATTAAAAATCAATATATGTATATACTACATTAAGTTTACTACTAAAAGTTCAATTCTACCCTTCACCATAAAATTGTCCCTCTTTACCTGACTTACCTACTCCTTCTTCCCCCTTCCCCTCTGGTAACCACTCCTTGGTCTTGTGGCCTAAAAGTTATTTTTGTTTTATTTAGTTTCTTCATGTGCTTGGTTCATCTATAATTTTTGTGTTATTTCTGTTATTTTTTCCTCAAATCTCTGAAGGTACTTAGGAAATGGCAACTTTTAACTGCTTACTTATCACTGTCAACCAGGGTTGGGCATGCAGGCCAGGAAACTTTGTGGCAGTGGACTTGCTCACTAGGGGCAGTGTGTGAGGGCAGCTGGGCTGTTAGCACAAGAGTGGCAGATTCGACATAGGCGCAACAGTTGCAAACTATGGAAGTAGACTAGCGTGAGCATAAACAGGGATGGCAAACAGAACATGAAAACCCCCTCAACAGTAGGACCAGAGGCCGATGGTATTTTTATGGGGTATCAATGACATTGTGGTGTGTGCAGAGGGATGGAGAGAGGTTATTCGGATACCAGCCCATTTCAGATAAGCAATGACAATTTGTACAAGTGTGAGTTCATTTTAAAATAAAATTTCTAGTTGATACAGAAACAATGGATTGAATTTGTGAATTTTGTCAAGCAATTTTTCTGCATTATTAAATTAAAGCAATAGTTTTGCATAATAAAAATTTTTTTGTCCCATATAAAGAAGAAACGTAATATGATCCTTGGGTTTGAAATTTGTAACTAAGTTCTCTTGTATTTGCTTTTTATTTTGGTGTCACTGTCAAACATCAGCTCTCTGGGTTTAAAGAGACCTGATACATGGTTTTGGGAAATAGAAAACAAAGCATTTGTTTGGCAACTCTTCAATAGATACTTCCATAGACACACACACACACACACACACACACACACACACACACACATCCCAGGAGCAATAATTTTTTTGTGTTTGACTAACATTTTAAATCTATTTAAATTTGTTCTTCTTGAGATATAGCTCAATTATTATGAACTTGTAAATGCTAATATTTTGACATTTTTACTAATTCCTTGGTGATGAAGAATCCTGTAAATAGAAATCCTAATTATATCTAAGGGATTACAGTGGTCCAAGCACACCCCATAAAAATACCATCTGCCTTTGATCCTATGACTGAAATGACTCACTGGGTCTTAGAAAGAGGATGGAGTGGAACTGGGGACTGCGTTATAGCTTTCAGGAAAGGACCGAGGAGTGAAGTACTCTATGGCTCTGAAAATGAGACTGATTCAAACGTCACTGATATAACAGCATAGTGGGGCCAAAAAGGCAGGCAGAACATTTGGAACCATCTCTTTGGAATTTTGGTAGAGAATCCCCTGGTTTCTCCTTTTCCTACACCATGGAAACCTTATGTCCCCTAGTCTCCTTGCACTGCTGGTTTCCCACTCTGTTGTTTTGACTTCATTTCTTAGCATTGGGTACCCAGATAGGTACCCTATGGTGACACAATTCAGCTGTGACCAGATTCATTTTGTTTACTTTCTGTAGTTGGAAGCCAGGAGGATGGCAGGCAAGAGCTGCCTAGGATAAACCATGCTGGTAAAACATGAGTTCTAGAATCAGGCAACAAATTAGTTAAAATATGAGTTTTCATACTTCCTGGTTGGGCAACTAACTTAACTTTTTTATATTTGTTTTCTCTATAAAAATGGAATTTAAGACATTTGTTTGATAGTCCTGAAATCATTGAATGGGGATTAAATGAGAAGTGTTTAGCCAGTTTATTACATGTCATAAGTAATAAAAGAGTGGCTACTGTTATTTGTAAAGAGAAAGAATACCTCAACCCACTGCCAAATCTTTTTTTTCAGCTCCTTCTGAGCATTCCTTAGGTAGACAGGACTGCAAAATAGGTTGAATATTGCACAGTGTAATGACAGTAGGCTGAAGATGGACTAATATAATTCAGAGTATTCTTAAGGGAATCCTATGTCAAGCATACTAATAGGCCCCATTAAAAGAGCCTGATAACTACCATCAAATCTCTGTACATGCAGAAACACCATAGAAGTCAATTATTTTTGATGAAATTCCTCAAACTTTGTCAAAACATAAATCATGAACAAGCTTTAAAAATTAAGGCTGCCTTTGAGACTGTCAAATGTGACTCTACACTGACTTAGGTTTATCAATTCAATTTATTACATCTTTTCTCCTTTAATTAAAAGCTGGTGGATAGTCAATCGTGCTATGAATTGTACTCTCTATCACTTCTATCAGAGTCTTTGATAGGAGAAACAGAAACAATTTCCTGATAGGAGATTTTTTTTCCCTTCTGTTGGCATTATTTTCAGTTATCAGATTAAGTACTACAAAGAGGAGAATATTGGATTGACGAATGTCTATTCCTGAACTGAATCACAGCAAAGCAAAGCAGTAAAATCAGAGGAATTACAATTAAACTAGTGACAGAAGGGTGACTAATAAAGGAGTCAAATGAAAAGGCTCCATTCATTGAATAAACATTCAAGAAAAAGTTCTAGCATACTTTATTTGCTAAAATCATAGATAGTTCAAAATGGTGTTTGTATGAATTTTACAAGTTTGCTATGTCTTATTATAAAGGATTTTAAAAGTCAATTAGCTCTAGAGATTTGCAACTTTCACTGAATTTTTGAGAACTGAGGAGAGTGGTAAACTGATTTCCTCTTTCCTCGCTTTTTAGAAATAGAAGCCAGCCACTCCCATAGAAATAAGAATATTGCTCTTAAAAATAAAGGATTTTCAGACAGACACTTGGGATTAGAAAGCACTGTGTTCCCCAATGTAAGTTTACAAAGCTTGGAACTTCACATTTCTCACCTGTAAAATGGATTTATTAATAGAATTATATGGATTTTAATGAATCAATTCATAGAAAGTTCTTGAAAAATTTGCCACATTGGGCCTCTCTAGTGGCCCAGGGGGTTAAATCTCAGCATTATGAAGCTATCTGCAGCCACTGCAGCCCAAGTTCCATCTCCAGCCAGGGTGCTTCCCACATTGAGCAGCAGACCTCTCCTGCCTCACAGGCTGCTCCCCTCAGCAGTGTACTTCAGTGATTCTGCCAGTTCTGCTCCGCATTCTGTCTCTGGTGAATCCTCTCACCCTCCTATCCCTCTGGCCTACACCCCAGTTCTTGTATGCATAAATAAATAAATCTCTTTTTTTTTTTAAGGAAAAATTTGCCACATTATAAGCATTGTACAAATAGTATCAGTTATTTTTTTTATTATTTATATTGTTATTGCTCCATATAAAGTTATTGTTTCCTCAGGTGTAGGAGCTAATTCTTGTTTATTCAAAACTTACTTTAGGATTAATCAATGATAAAATTCTAATTGTCAATATTAACTTCAGAAAAACATACTAGCTCCTTATATCATTTGAATTTGTGAGTGTTGTTATGTATGTCTTGGACTAGTTGCAAGCAAACTTATGGAATTATATAATGTTTTTTATTAAGGTCACATTGCATCATAACATGTAAGTTTCAGGTGTGCATCATGAAAAATCAACATCTGTGTATAATAATTAAGGTCACCACTAAAATTCCCATCCCATCATTCATCATAAAATTCACCTCTTTTATCCAACTTACCAACTTTCCTGCCCCCTTCTTTTCTGGTGACCACTAATTTTATTTAGTCTAAAAGTTTAACTTTGTTATATTTAGTTTGTCTGTTTGTTTTGTCTATATACCACATTTGAGTGAAATCATACAGTGCTTTGACTTTCTCCATCTGACTTAAGTGTAATACCATCTAGGTTCATCCATGTTGTTATGAATATATTTCTAATTTCACTTTGTATTACACACACACACACACACACACACGTTAGTATTATTGGAATCTTATATCCTGGATATTGTAGCAAAAACATTGGATAGCTTTGAGACATGCTCCAACTCATACCTGTGTACCTTTCAGAAAATATCTGAGTTACAGTTTCCTTATTTATCTTAGTATTTATCAAATTTCCTCTAGTTCCAAATACTGCACTCGGAGTATACTCATTATGGCAAGGATTCTACTTCACAGTAAAAAATTAATATTGTATAGTTCATTATAAATCAAGCAGTAAAGCTACATAAAGTCCCCATTTACATAAAGAAAAATAACATTAAAACATAAGGACTCTTATTTTGATAAATAATCTGTGGTAAATTTTTTAAAGAGGTTCTATACTACGATCTCCCTCCCCATATTTTACACAGAGGAGGCAGGTTGTTAAAAATACTTACTTAACTTTTAATTATATATCCCACTTCCTCAACTCAACTGTACAGATCTCTAAATCAGGAAACCCAATGTAGCCTACCTGACTGTATGTCGCTGGTTTTTATCCAATAAGTGACTAATGCTCTTTAAAAAGGATACCTCTAAAGTTGTAAATATTGCATATTCTCAAACTTATATATCTCAACTTAGATATGTTCAGTGAGGAAAGTCTACATCCCAGGCTAAGGAAATGGTGTGAACTAAGGCTCGATAGTAAGAATATATATGGTATGTGTAGGAGTAGTGTGTAGACTAGTTTGGATGGGACAGAGGGTTTGGGGGGAGTGGACAGATAGCTTCAAAGTTGGATGGGGAAAATATTGTTGAGCTTCTTCAATACCCTGTAAAGATATATACGTAGTTCTGCAGAGAAAGTGGAATGATTACAAATTCTTAAGAAAAAGTGTAACATATGCAATGTGTTTTTTGCTGAGACTAATCTGGCAACAGTGTTGAACATAACTTGAATGTGAGAAAGTGAAGCCAATAAAGTTAGTTAAGATTGCTTTTGCACCAGTAGAAATAAAGAAGAAATGAATACAAACTCTTTGAGTTCCCCGAATACAAGTATAATCTTCTTATTCACTCTAAGCACACAGTATACAATAGATGCTTAGTTTTATTTTTAATATAAAAACTTGATTACCAAATAGATGTTGAGAGTTTAAGAGAGGGATAAGTCCAAAGCAATTTAAAAGTTTAAAGCTGGGATGATTGAAAAGAATGCTGACATAAATTGATTTACCTTTGGGGTTTACGAATTGGGGTTTTCATTTTTATGCATTTTGAATTTTAGCTGAAGAGAGGCCATTTATTAGTTTGCACTAAATTTAATAGAGGATATGTCAGCTTACATACTCCGATAATGGAAGAAGTTTAAAAAATCATTGTGAAATTTTTTTCTGTATTTTAGAACTGGAATGAAAATTTAATTTACAAAAAGAAGTGTCACAACTCAATTGCATACATAGTGACAATACATAGTCTTTGATTAGTCAGTATTATAACCGTGCTTCTGTTTTATAGAATATTTGCTTTTGTTTAAACTCTTATTATAGTGATAATGATCAAAATTGCCCACATTGTTATGTGCATTTTACAAGAATTGGAGACTTATTTAAAATAGTTAGATACTATCTATCATATGATGTAGAAATTCCATTTCTAGGTATCTAGCAGCAATGTTGAACATAGAATAATATGAAAACATATTACAAAAAGACATATCCATAACCCCCATATTAATTGTAACACTATTCATAATTGTGAAAACATGGAAACAAGCTAAGTTCCCATTGCCAGATAACTAAAGATGTAATCTATATACACAATAGAATATTACTCAACTATTAAAAAGGTGAAATTTTCCGTTTTACAACAGCATGGACAGAACTTAAGGTGAGCATGCTAAGGTAAAATGAGTCAGATGGAGAAAGACAAATACTGGATGATTTCATTCAATGTGGATTATAAAAATAAAAAGCAACAAAGAAACCATATAAAAACAAACATAGATTCTGACAACAAAATGGTGGTTACCAGAGGAGAGGGATAGGGAGTGGAAGAACTGTGGTAGAGGGGGTCAACTGGATAATTGGATAGTGGTGAATGGTGCTAGAACTTGAGTGTTGGAAATGGTGTGATGTGTGTGTGTGTGTGTGTGTGTGTGCATGTGTGCATGTGTGTGTGTGTGTGTACACATCTCTGTCTCCATATATCTATATATCTATATCCATATATAGAGAGAGGTGAAGCTGTACCCTTGAAACTTTTATAGTACTGTAAACCAATGGTACCTCAATTGAAAAAAATTGACATTTAAAAGGTATTAGGTAATAGAGCTGTGATGACATAGAGTGATGATACACTGACATTTTAGAAACTAAGGTGCTAGTCAGGAAAACAGGAGGCATGTTCAGTAGTAAAACATTAGCAGTCACACACATTTCTTTTTTTTTTTTTTTTTTTTAAGATTTATTTTTTATTTATACATACAAGCTGGGGTACAGGCCAGAGGTGTGGGGTGGCGAGAGGGTTCACCAGAGACAGAGCGGGTAGCAGAACAGGCAGATCAGAAATCCACTGCTGAGGGGAGCAGTGGGCAAGGCAGGAGAGGTCTGCCGCACCATGTGGGATTCTCCCCGGCCGGGCATCGAACTCGCGTCACCGCTGCCGACAGCTCCACAGCGCAGTGCTTAACCGCTGCGCCACCAGGGAGGCCCCCAGTCACACACATTTCTAAATAAATACACTTAACCAAAATAAATGACATGGACAAACTCTTTTGCAGTATACCTTCACATTTATCTCTTCTACACAAGTCAACATCTATTTGTTCTTTTTTCAGGAAGGGTGGAGGGAATGATTAAGAATCCTTGCTTAGAGTCATTCCATCCTTATGGGATGCCCTGACTTGTAGAAGGACCTGATTCACAAAGATGGTTATTCAGGTACTTTCCTTGTCAAGTCAGATATAATGTCAAATAGTGATTCTTCTCTGTCATACAATATGATCTTCAAAAATTTCACTATCAATATACTTTTCAAAATTTTAAACTAGTTGAATCGATTGGTAACAAAAGTAATTTGTATAAATGTATTTCTGTCTGGCTTATGAATATTGAGGTTTCAAGCATTAGGTTAATTGATTTATAATAAGTTTATTCTAAAGATATTGATAGCCCACCTGCTTCATGAACACATTTTATTTACTTTCTTAAAAAGAATTAAAAAGCCCATAGAAATAGCAAAATTGCTTTATTGCTGCAATGATTTAATTTTATTCGTGTACTCTGAGTTACATTCTGTAGTGAAGGAGCTATTAAATCACTGAAGAAATTGGCTTTAAATATCATCTATTTTCCTTTTTGAAAAAAGATTTATTCATTTATGAGTAGAAGAACTAAGATGTAGGCCAGAGGTGCCTAGGGCGACAGAATTCATTAGAGACATAGTGGGGAGCAGAGCAGGTGCATCTACTGAAATACACTGCTAAGGGGAATAGCAGGGAAGCAGGAGAGGTCTGCTGCACCATATGTGGCTTAGCTCCCTACTTGGAGATCAAACTCAGGTCATAGTGGTGATAGCACCGAGACTTAACACCTATACCACCAGAGAGGCCCAATGTATCATCTACTTTCTGAAGACGGTAAATTTATATCTCTGTCTTTGATCCTTTGCCCTGAGCTCCACATTCATATATTTAACATTCTATGATATAGCTCTGCTTGAGTCTCTAGTAGACATGTTAAACTTATATTAAAAACAATATTTTTCATTACCCCCCAAAACCTGTTTCCCTATCCCTTGTCTTTGACTTTTTGTATAATACTTAGCTACACCCTGTTCTTGAATAAAATATTTTAGAAACATTGTTACTTTATGTAGTCTCCTCAAATATTCTACACAGCCAGCAAATTCTGCGACTGCTTTTTACAACTGTGACTTGAATTTGAGCAAGTCACCATTTTACTTCTACCTTAGTAACATCACATCTCATCCGCTTAAAAATATCCCGTGGCTTTAAAAATCAGTCAGGGGCCTTATTTGCAAATCATAGAAACCAATTCATACTAATGCTGGCAGTCAGACTTCGAGATGGTTCCCATTTATTCCCATTAATCTGATATTCATGTCCTGAGCAATCTGCTCCTACACGGGATAAAGCTGACCTGTGCAACAAATAAGATTTTATTAAACTGATGGAATATGACCCCTAAGGCTAAATCATAGGAAACATTACTGTTCCTATCTTGCTCTTCTTGGATCACTTTCTTTAGAGGAAGCCAACTGTCACATCATGAGGACATTCAAGCAGCCTCAAGGAATAGTCGATGCGGCAAATAACTGGCCTCCTGTTCACAGCTAGTAAGGAACAGGCTGCCTCATAAAGACATGCTACCTGTGGGCAAGGGAGAAGGTAGAGAGCAAAAGTCAGAGGGGGTACTATATGGTAGAGGCCTCTGTGTGTCTTGGTGGTGAGTGTGGTGTCATAACATACATCTGAAGAAGGTAGATCTGATAGTATTGTAAACCAGTTTTATCTTAATAAAAAAACTACTTTAAAAAAGATGGGGGAAAAAAGCCAAAAAAGTTGGGGAAAAAAGCCATGTGAATAACTTTCTAGAAGAATTCCAGTTACTGTCAAGCCTTCAAATGAATAAACCCTGGCTGACATCATGAATGCAACCTCAGAAGAAATTCTGAACCCAAACCATTCAGTTAAGATGCTCCCAAATTTCAGACCCCACAGAACTATGTGACATAAAATGTCCATCATGGTTTTAAGCTGGAGAATTTTATGGATTATGCAAAAATATTGTACTAATATAAGTAGAAAAATCACTTCATAGAAGGTTAATGGTAATTTCAAGAATTTGGCTTGGGGGCAGTGCAGAGAACATGGCTCAGTATTACACAGTTGGGGCTACCTCGTGGTCATACTGTAGACCTGGTGCAGTGAGAACCTTATCACATTCTTTGCCAATAGTTGCTGTACCAGAAGTCTGGCTACAGCCCTCAAGTTTCTCCGATCAAGAATTCAGACTCTCTGCAACCACTGTCACCATCTAAGAGAGCTTCTTGCATTTCCTCTTACTCTTTTGTTGCTTTAGCAGAAGCTGGAAAAGTTTCAGTTCCTAAACAACAAAATGTAAACTCTTCTACCCACCAAGGTTCACAGTCTGGGAAGAGTCTTTCTCCATGTAAAGGGTGGTCAAATTCTAGACAGTCAGAATAACCATTTTTGGTAATGTCTTATTGCAATTAGATTGGATGTAATTAGAATAAAATGCAAGCACCCTATTCTAATTTAGAAGATTTTATTCTAATAGGATCATTGTCTTTTTCTACAACTTCATCTCCCTTCTTCTCCTTCATAGTAACCATGCTCCAGACATGTTGGAAATCTGTCTCCCCAACATATCAAACTTCTTCTTATCTCTATTTCTACACTTACTATTCTGTCTGCCACAGACTGTTTTTCCTAACACCTTCATGTCAGTGACTGGATTTTTTTCCTCCTTCAGTCTTTGGATTTAATGTCATCTTCTCAGAGAGGTATTTTTTGATCATCATGACTAAGCTGTGACCTTATCCCTCCCCCCGCCTCCGTACCCCAGGTGTTCTGTCTCTCATTATATATTTTTTTCACTTTTTGAAATTCTTGTATTTTAACCTTATTTGTTATATTGCCCTGCTGTTTGTTGCCCTTCTTTGGCTATGAGCGCCTCAAAATTAGAGATGTCTACCTTTGTTCACTATTGTACCCCTAGTGCCTAGAATAGTGTCTGAAAATTTATATGTTTTAAGTAAATATTAGTTTAATCAATTACTAAATGAAAAATTAAGATTAATTAAGCCTCCTCTTTTAATATATGTAGACATAAAAGATATAGAAGATATATAGAAGATATGTAAAAGACATAAAAGATAAGCTGTGTGATCCCTTCTTTGAAAAAAATCTTTTGAGGAGGAAAAAAGTTGGCATTTTAAGATAAATTATTTGCTTCATAGAAATATTTACTCAAACATAATCTTTTGTGTTTCCCTGGAAATTGTGTATACCTCTTCTCTTTTCCTAATAAAGATCTTAGTATTTTCCAACCATGTGATATGGGTTTAATTAACTCCATGAAATGTTAACCAAATCAGAAGATCCCATCTCTCTGATCTCCACATTCAGAGACTAACAAGGTTGAAGGATAGGGAAGTCCAAGATTTTGTGTGGAGCTTGCAGGAAGACTGCATTTCTGCCCCCCTATACTCTGGAGAAAGAAGCATGTAAATCTAGTTGAAGCCAGTAACTAACCTGAGAGTGTAAAGCTACCCAGGTTTAGATAAAATTCTTTTTTTTTCTTTTTATTATTGTTATTTATGTCTTTTACATTTTGTATTCCCCTTGGGTAGCCCACCACCAATTCACCCGTGATCCATCTCCATGGTCCCTTGTATTCTTTTCTATTCCATTTTGTGCCCTTATCCTCCCCTCCCC
>PVIJ01008076.1:0-77033 GCA_004024925.1 Scalopus aquaticus | reverse complement strand
CGCGAGTTCGACGCCCAGCCAGGGAGAATCCCACATGGCGTGGCAGACCTCTCCTGCCTCGCCCGCTGCTCCCCTCAGCAGTGTATTTCTGATCTGCCTGTTCTCTGCTCCCCACTCTGTCTCTGGTGAACCCTCTCGCCGCCCAACACCTCTGGCCTGTACCTCAGCTTGTATGTATAAATAAAAAATAAATCTTTAAGAAAAAAAAAAATACTGTATAATTTAGTTTGATAACAGTTTTCTTAAAAGGCATTCTTTCAGTCATTTATTCAGTTTTATTGGGTGCCCTCTATGCAATGGGGTAAACATATTTTGTTGATATAGCATTATTTTATAATAGAGTGATTTACAGCATTAAGTTTACATCTCCACACCACTTCTGTCACCAGAGCATCCATAGTCCTTTATCATAAACAAGTAGCTCCCTCCCCACTTTATTCCTCTCTTTTACCAGCTTAATACTACAGTTATATGTTTATACTTTGTTTGGATTAGTTTTTTTTAAGATTTATTTTATTTATTTATGCATACAAGAGCTAGGGTGTAGGCCAGAGGTGTGGGAGTGGGGGGTGGTGTTGAGGATTCACCAGAGACAGAGTGCGGAGAAGAACAGGCGAATATACTGAAATACACCTGAGGGGCGAGACAAGAGAGGTCTGCTGCGCCATGTGAGAAGCTCCAGGGATCATACTTGTGCTGCGGTGTCTGCTGACAGCTTCATAGTGCGCAAATCAGTTAAGTCTCAACTTAACCCCTTGTGCTACCAGGGAAGCCCTGTTTTGTTTTAGTTTTGTCAATTCCTTTGTTTTGTTTCTTGTATTCCATACATGAATGAAATAATCCTGTATTTGTCTTTCTTCTGATTTATTTCACTTAGCATAATGCCCTTGAGTTCAATTCATATTGTTGCAAATATAGAGTTCATTTTTTTTAAATATGGCTGCATTGTATTCATTCATGTAGATATACCACGTCTTCATGATCCCCTCTTCTGCCATTGGAGATTTAGGCTGATTCCATGAAGTGGTTATTACATATAAAGCTGCAGTGAATATAGTGCTGCATATATACTTTTGAATTAGTTCTTTTACTTTCTTTATTTAGATACCTACTAGAGAAATTGTTTGTTCAGAGTTTATATCTATTTTTAATATTTTGAGGGCTCTCCATACAGTGTTCTATAGCAGCTTGACCACCATTTATTCCCACCAACAGTGTATAAGTACTGATATTTCTCCATACCTTCACTAAAATTTGTTGCCTTTATTTTTTTATACGTGCCATTCTCATGCAAGTAAGGTGGTATCTCATTGTGATTTGATTTACATCTCCCTGATGAGAAGTGTTGCTGAACATTTTTTTATATGCCTCTCTGTCTTCTTTTGAGAATTATCTATTTAGCTTTACTGCCCATTTTCCCTTTTTTTTTTGTTTATGGTATTAATTTTCCTTCTGTTGAGTTGTATGAGTACTTTGTAGATCTTAGATATTAGCACCTAGTCAGATGTCAAGTTAGTATGATGTGCACACATTTCTGCAATTCAGTAGGGTATCTTTATGTTTTAATGATAGCATTTTTCACTGTACAGAAGCTTTTTAGATTGATGTAGTCACATTTGTTTATTTTTTTCTTTTGTTTTCCTTGACAATGGAGTTGAGGTTCCAAAGACATCACCAACATCAAAGTGATGGGTATATTGCTTATGTTTTGGTTTAATTTTGTAACTTGTCATTTTACTTATTTATTGTTTGTAATACTTTTTGAGTGGAGTCTAAGGGGATTTTATGTGTATTATCATCTTATATGCAAATAATGATAGTTTTGATTTTTTTCTCCAACTTGGATTCTTTATTTTATTTCTCAAGTTTGCTGAAGTTTTTTTTTTTTTTTTCTTAAATGTCTTAGTAAATCGCTACACTGCACAAAGGGCAATCAATTTGTGGTCAGAAACATCTATATCGCTCCCATCAGAAACACCTGGGAACCCAATAATTTTATCATGTTACCAATCTGCTGACTGTACCATGAAGGCCACTGTCAAAAATTAAGGCCAACAGTTATTCTTTGAAGACTCTAGCAGACTAAGGCAATAGGTGGGATTCTCTCCATACAATTCTCTTGCCTAAATTCTCTAAGAAGAACTTCCAATATCATGTTGAAAACAGCGATAAAAGAGAACATCCTACTTATGTACCTGATCTTAGAGGTCATGCTTTCAGTTTCTCACCACTGAATATAGGCTTGGTATTTTTCTGCCTTATTATGTTGAGGTATATTCCTTCTAACCCTATTTTACTAAACATTTTTATTATAAATTGATGTTGAATCTTGTCAGTTACCTTCTCTGCATCTATTGATATATTATTTTGTCTTTCCTTTTGTAGATATGGTGAATTTTATTTTTTTATTTTTTTTTTAAAGATTTATTTTTTATTTATACATACAAGCTGGGGTACAGGCCAGAGGCGTGGGGCAGTGAGATTGTTCACCAGAGACAGAGTGGGGAGCAGAACAGGCAGATCAGAAATACACTGCTGAGGGGAGCAGCGGGCGAGGCAGGAGAGGTCTGCCGCACCATGTGGGATTCTCCCCTGCTGGGCGTCGAACTTGCGTCACCGCTGCCAACAGCTCCACAGCGCAGCGCTCAACCGCTGCCCCACCGGGGAGGCCCCAATATATGGTGAATTTTATTGATTGTTTTGTGTATGTTAAACCAGCTCACAACCCTGAAATAAATCTCACTTTATATTTATTTATGATACTTAATTGTACTATGAATTAGTTTGCTAAGCTTTTCATGAGTATATTTGCATCTGTGTTCATCAGATAATTTGGTCTGAGTTTTCTTTTTTGTGATGTCGATCTGGTTTTGGTATTTGTGAAATGTAAGTATCATATATGCGTTGGGGTGCATTCCCTCATCTCAGTTTTTTGGAGTATATTGAGAAGGATAGGTATTGGATCCACTATGATGGATTGATAAAACTCACTAGTGAAAATGTCCTGGACTTTTGTTTATCAGGAGACACTTAATTGCTATTACAATTATGTAGCTTACAATTGGTCTGCTCATGTTTTGTATTCTTCACTGATTCAGTTTTAGAAGATTATATGTTTCTAAATGTGTGTTTAATACTTCCAGATTTTCCAATTAATTAGCATAAGCACATTAGTATTAGTTTTTTATGATTTTTTATATTTTTGAGGTTTCTGTAGTAGTTTCTTTTTCATTTCATATTTTATGTATTAGTTTTCTCCTTTTTTTCTTAGACGTTTTGTCTATTTGTTTTTTATTTTTAATTTTTAAACTTTTTAAAAGATGTATTTTATATGCTTATGCATGCAAGAACTGGGGTGCAGACCAGAGGTGCAGGGGGTGAGAGGATTCACCAGAGACAGGGTGGGAAGCAGAACAGGTGGATCTACTGAAATACACTGCTGAGGGGAACAGTGGGCAAGGCAGGAGAGGTCTGCTGTGCCATGTGGATTGGCTCCCTGGACTGGGATTGAACTCAAATTGCAGGGCCTGGAGATAGCTTGATAGTGCTGAGACTTTCACAGTGGTTAAATGGCAAAAGACCATCAATGCTGTTTGCAATTCCCATGGTGTGGAGAGGGCCAAGCAACCACATAAAAGACTATTACTTCTGCTTGGTTCTTCCTCTTTCCGGTGGAATAACAAAGCAAAAGAAGTTGAGACTAACCTACACAAACATTCCAGCTCCACATGGTGAGGGACTTCCTATTCCGGAACCTCCAGCAGAATATTCTCTTCATTCATCTGATGATGACAAGGGTGAGCCGACCTGTTCTCCTGTTCCATCAACATACAGTGATCCAGGTTTTCACTGTGTTGCATCATCAACCCCACACAGACTAACACAGGAAGAACTAAATAACCTGGTTTGTGATTTGGACTTATCCAAGAACAATGCAGAATTGCTATGATCAAGATGCCAACAATGGAATTTTCTAGATGATGTCACAATTACTTTCTATCGAAAACACTACCAGCGATTGGAGCTTTTCTTCAGAAAGAAAAGTACTCTGGTATTCTGTTCTGATATTGAGGGCCTCATGAATGCCTGAGAAATCACTCATGACCCACAGGAATGGAGACTATTTCTAGATTCTTTGAAACTGAGTCTTAAGGCTGTGCTTTTGCATAATGGAAACCGTCTTCCATCTAATCCAGTAGCGCATGCTGTCCATGTGAAAGAGACATATGATAACTTAAAGCAGCTATTGAATTCCATTGAGTGTAACAAGTACAGTGGGCACGTCTGTGGTGATTTGAAGCTAGTTGACCTTAGAGTGGGACTGCAGCAGGGATATACAAAATACATGTGTTATACATGGGATATACAAAATACATGTGTTAAGAAATACATGTGAAATACATGTGAGTGGGATAGACAAGCAAATGAATTGCACTACTTGCGGAAGGAATGGACTCGCAGACAAAATATAGCAGTTGGAGAGAAGAATATCCAGCACCCAGCTCTTGTCAAGGCTCACAAAATCCTGCTACCACCCCTTCACATCAACTAGGTTTGATGAAGAATTTCATGAAAGCCATGGACCAGACGTCGCTAGCTTTCTGATACATGCATGAAAAATTTCTTCAACTCAGCAAAGCAAAGATTAGAGAGGGAGTCCTCAAAGAGGTCCTCAGATTTGAGAGCTCTTCAAAGATGACTGATTCAACAACTTGTTGCAGGGTGATGTGAAACAAGCATGGAATGCTTTTCACCTAGTGTCTGCAAACTTTCTTGGGAATGTTAGGGCAGAAAACTACAAGGAACTAGTAGAAGACATGTTGATGCCGTATCAGAAACTTGGCTGCAACATGTCTCTAAAGATCCATTTCCTTCATTCCCATCGGCATTTCTTCTCTGAAAACTGTGGTATGGTTAGTGATGAACATGGCGAATATTTTCATCAAGACATTGCATCAATGGAACAAAGATACCAGGGAAAATGGTCCGCTACAATGCTGACTGTCTACTTTTGGACACTCCCCAGAGATGCTCCTAAACAACTGTGCAAGAGACAAGCAAAGAAATCTAAGAAGTAGTCTACGACTTGATTTTTTACAGGTATTAACCATAGGCCTATTACTATAGGCATGCATTTCCTGATATAAACATCAATTTATTGCAGATTACAAAAAAAATCTAGCGCCAAAATTAGAATTTGACTGTCATATTGTGCTGAGCACATGCAAATTGATATGAAATGAGTAATTTTATTTCAGTAACATGACTTTTGTAAAAATTTGTTGTCCAGTGTTATGGATATAAGGGGATTTTCTTCTTCATTTTATCTCTATTTTTATGGTTCTATTTCCTTAGTTACTTGAATTGTGGATTTTATGTAGAAGTGCTCCTTTATACAACCTTGTATCTGAGTTCTATTGCTTGCTTACTCCTTTAGGTTTTGTTTTACAATGAAGGCCTTTATTTCTCCTTTGTATCTAAAGGAAAGTTTGCCAGATATATTTTTCTTGGATTAACATTTTTATCTTTGAGTATTTTGAGTACATTATTTAATTCTCTCATTGACTGTAGAATTCCTACGAGAAATCTGATGTTTACCTGGTTGGGAGTATCTTGATAAATTGTTTGCATTTTACCTTTAGCTGATTTCAAAATCATTTCCTTGTCTTGAACTCTATTTTCACAAAGATGTACTTGATTTAGTTCTCATTGCATTTAGGTAACCAGTTTTTTGTTTGTTTGTTTGTTTGTTTGTTTGTTATAGCTTCATAGTCATATATATTTAATTCCTTCCCCATGTGTGGAGAATTTTTCTTTATTATTTCCTTGAGTTAAACTTTCTGTTGACCTCCCTTTATCTTTCTCATTTGGGGTATCTATCATCCTTATGTTGGTATTTTCAATGTTGTTGTATAGCTATCTAATTGCTTTTTCAGTATATCTCATTAATGCTTCTTCTGCCTGAGTCCTTAAGACAGGACTACCTGTGTGTCAGTGACTTGAGCCTCCATTTGATCTATTCTAGTTTCATAGTTTTCCCTATAATTTTAAAATCTCATTTATTCAAGTCTTTACCATCTGTTGTTTTCTAATTTAAATTTTCAAATTCTGTCTTCTGGTCATTTATTATGTCATCAATTGTTTAATTTTGTTATAGCTCTTCAATTAATTTTCTGAGTTCTCTTAAATTTCTTTGACTTGACTTTCTAAGTTATTTTGTATTACTTTGAATTGTCTTTCTCAATTTTCTTCTACTTCTTTTGAGTTTCATCATTTTAGTAGCAAATCTGAAGTATATAGTATAGTATATAGAATATAATCATGATTACTTTGTTATTAACTTTACAGGTATCCCAGATTGTATAGAGCACACTAGCTCTTCCTAGCTTTGCCTCTCTTTCTAGGGAGTATGCTTCCCCACAATCTTCCCTCACTCCTCTTTAGGGCATATGACTGAGCTGATAAACCTGCCACTGGTGTTCCTGACTATAAACTACTACCCCTAAGTTCTTTTTTGCACCAACTTATTTTAAAATGTATCATTTATCGTCTAAGAGTCAATAACTTTGATGTTTGCTCTTGTCTCCAGTTTCCAAGCCTACTCCTATCTGTGTGATTTTCCCTCAAAATATTGTCCATTTGATACTGTGCATCAAGATCCAGCCAGTAAAGGCCAGGCCCTGTGGTTGCCTCTGAGGGTGCCTATTATATCTTCACATCTTGACAGGGTATGGTCCACTGTTTGCCAGGTTCTACTAGGTCTGGGATGATTCCAAAACCTTCCCAAGGGATTTCTGTGGTCTACTAAGGTCTACTAATTTTTTTTTCTTATAACCTTGACTTTCCATGACTATGTCATATTTTATCATATGACAAAATACCAGCTGGGTGTTAGTTAAAAACATACATATTTTATTCAGTAAATAATGACAATGGATTAAATTGTTAAGTCCCACTCTTATTTATGCAAAGTGACTGGGTATTTAAAGGGAAAAAGAAGAAGTGAAAGTGAATGGTGGTGGCAGTACAAATTCAGGAGATAAAGGTTACATAAAGTAGAAAGGGGAAGTTGGTTCATGTCACACACATCTGGGTTTATTGAAGTCAGGGTACTATAAAGACTTGGAGTCCAGACCTAACATTCAGGTGTCTATAGAACAAAGTCTGTTCTCTAGGCAGACTTGACTATCCTCAGGCAGACACTGTAAGTGGGACTGGGTCACCCTATGGATTAGGGCTTGAGTGTCTAGAAATGATGCTGAGATTTGTTCATGTCCGTATAGACCAAAGTTTAGGTCTAATTGAATAGAAGGTAGAGAAGAGCCAGGCTAGAATTTGGTCCATTTAGTACTGTTGGGAGAGGGCCTCCCTGGTGGCGCAGTGGTTAAGCACTGTGCTGTGGAGCTGTCGGCAGCAGCAACATGAGTTTGACGCCTGGTCGGGGAGGTTCCCACATGGCGCAGCACACTTCTCTTGCCTCGCCTGCTGCTCCCCTCAGCAGTGTATTTCATTGATCTGCCTGTTCTGCTCCCCACTCTGTCTCTGGTGAACCCTCTCACCGTCCCATGCCTCTGACCTGTGCCCCAGCATTGTATGCATAAATAAATAATCTTTAAAAAATATATACTGTTGGGAGATAAAGAAAAAAACACCTTTTTTTTTTAACAAAACAGTTAATAAGTTGCCTATTATTAATAGCTACCCCATTTGGAGAAAATTTAAATACATGATATACTATCTCATGTTACAAAAATAGGATTTTCTGATATATATACAGTACTTTGTTCCTGGGTTTTATTCCACTGACCTAACTATTCTGTCATTCCCAGATCATTTTGTTTTTACTTGTTATCTGTTCAATATGTGGAAAGTTCATGTCTATTTCTGTTATTTGTGGTCAATCCAGTCCTGTGTTATGATCGAAGACATATATGCAATTTAAAATTATATACTGGTCACATAACCAAAATTTAAAAACCACCAAAGTATGGTGTTAATGATAGTTTATTTTAACTAACTTTAAAATCTTATTTCAATTTAAGAATATAAAATTATGATTTTGTATATATTTTATTTTGTACAAGGCTTTGTAATTTGGGGTGTATGATACACACACACACATAAACACACGTTGTGTGTTTATATACACTGTTGTGTAAGTTTAAATTTTCAAACGAGCCACATTTTGAGCAGCTAAACTTCCAAGGAAAGCTAGCAGTTTTCATATTAGAGCTTATCATTTAAGAATTTTACTTTGAGGATGAATATTAAATCATTTTGACAAACTACTTGAATATTATTGAATGAATTATTGGACTTATAAGTAAATTTCAAAGTAATTTATAAGTTTATATATTTTAATGTGCATTTATTTAAAGCATTTGATTACTTGCAGTCATGATTTAGACAAATCCGCACATATACATTGTTTACCTCCAAATGACAGCAATATTAGATGTAATATTTTGTATTTTTTTAACTTATCATTTTTCTATATGGATAGATGAATTGGTTTGATTGTTAAGTAGAATGCTTTAAGACAGACAACTAGAATCATAAGACTGGTTTTCATAAAATAATTTGAATAGAAATTGAAATAAAGTGAAAATGTTAAAATTCTGGGATAAAACTTTTTTCAATTACTGCAAAATTAAAACAAAATTAAAAGCAAAATCTGCAGTCAACAAAACACCACATGAATTTCTTCAGTATCTGAATACAGAATTGCATTATTGTCATCTAATTCATGTATTTCAAATAACAGATGCTCTCACTGACTTGAATTTTGAAATTCAACCCTCTAGAGAATTCAAGTTATCTTATTTTACTAGCATAATTAGATATTGCACCATCAGAGTCAGAGAAAATCAATAAAACTATAACTTAACCAGAAATGTACATTTGTATTGAAAAAGGTCACTGGTCTTCTTTAATGTTTAAAAATTGTGACATTTGCAAAATGTTCAAATAAGAACCACTGAAGTAATTTTAGTGTTGAAAATATAGTTCTGCTATGAATTTAAGGCTATTTCAAAATCATGGTGTTAACAAATAATATTGATTTATCAAACAATATCTTAAATAGAAATGTGAAAATGGTTGCTTAGTGTTCTTTTAAAGAACACTGTATTTTACAATAAAAATAAATTAAAAAATTAAGCCAAACATGACATTTGCATACATATAATGAATTATTAAAATACTTTAATCTTTCTGCTATATCTGTAGAGGTTTTCTATTTTACAAATTCATTTTGGTCACCTGGAAAAAGAGTTGAAGCATGTTCTCCCAGACCATATTTTATTGGATTGAAGTTCTCATCAGTCTTAACAATTGACTTGTGTACAGTCGATTGTATAGATCATGCAGTTAATAAAATTTAACTCGAGAAGTAGACAAGAGTCTTAGCAGCATTCTATTTCCTCTTATGTTTCATTTGGAGATAGAAATATGGCTGTTCTGTATGCTTGCTACCAACTTACTCACTTAGAACTGTGTCATGGTGAATGAAATTTGGTTTCATTCTCTAAACATTTTCAGCCCATATTAATATTGACATAATCCTTACACAAGCTCAATTTACATTTTACCTATCTTTGGAACTAGGTTATTGAAGTAGGCAGCAGAAACCATGGAGATTACAGGAAAGGAAGGGGTTTCTGAATACATAGGGAGGGAACTGGAATGGCTGAGATTTGTGTGTCCTTGTTGGGGCTATTTGGTGAGTTGTTCAAACTTGCCAAAAATATCAGTCATATTTGCACACACAGTGATACATGTCTTGTACATATCAAGAAACTAAGCCTTCCTGATGGTGCAGAAGTTAAAGACACAGTGCAGTCAAGCAAGTGCCAGCCACTGCAACATGAGTTGGATCCCCAGCCAGGGAGCTGACTCACAGGGTGCAGCAGATCTCTCCTGTCTCACCCATGGCTTCCCTCAGCAGTGTATTTCAGTAGATCTGCCTGTTCTGCTCTTCACTCTGTCTCTGGTGAATCCTTTCACATAACCCCCCCCGCACTGCATCTCTGTCCTGCACCCCAGTTCTTGCATGTGTAAATAAAAAAAAAAATCTATATAAAAAAAGAAACTTTACTCTGAAGTACCCATGTAGGTGATGGAGTTGGACAGGTAGGAAGATGGAACTCAAAAGATGTTGTTAACAAAATGATTGGTCTAAAACTGGTAGTTTTGGCCTTGAGGAACTAGATTTCTGCAGTGTTGTAGGATAGAATAATTTGGGAGAGGCATTCTCAAGCCTGGCTAAATGTTTTAGCAAAATTAACATCAATGTGGAGCCCAGCCACTCGCCGCCAACTACAGAGCCCAGTTATCCGCTGCAAATCCAGCTCCTAGTAGTAGGAACTTATCCACACTGACTGAACTCTTGGAGCAGCAATCCAGCGGGACACAGGTCTGAGACTATCCCACACCCAGAGGAGGTATTGATTATTTCTTTAACTGTAGGGATCACAACAGAGATCAACAGAGTTGACACTGAGAATATTCATGTTTTACCAAATGCGGTGATTGAAGATAAGACTGGGGGAGTCATGGTCTGGAGTAGGGGTGACAGGACTTTCAGCTCAGCCAAGTGCTTTAGGGAGGGGAAACTGGAGGTTGGATGGAGGAACAAACACTCTCTTAACAGAGAGGAAAGTTTGTAGAGGAGCAAGAAGGCATTACACATTCTGCGTTTCTGATAAAGATAGCAGCAGAACAGGCATTTTGATCTGTACTTCCTCTTTCCATTCCCTAGAATTGATGGTGACCTTTGTGAGGCACACTGGGAGCACAAGGGTGACCAAATCTGTGTCTCTAAGTCCCAGAGAGAAAGAATACCAAAGGTGATATTATCACAAACAAGACCCTTTCCAACTCACCTACATCAACATCTGGACCATTTCAATCCTTCCCAATACTGAAGACTCAACAACTATAAATGATTCAAGCAAATATAGAAACCAGGAAAGGTGTCAATAACTAAAGTCATATTAACACTCCGTATCACTTGTAGGGAAAATAAAATAGCTTAACTCTCTAAATTAATGATAAAGTTATTAAAAATAATGAAATAAGGAGACCTTGAGTACCAAAATGGAGGAAAAAAACTAAAATATGAAAATGCAGATCACAAGAGAGCATAACACTGCAAGGTGAGAACATCTCTCCAAAATTTAAACACAAATACAAAAGACTGTATGTCCCTATGAGATGGAGGGTTCAAAACTACTAATAATAAAGAAATGCAATGAGATAAAAGAAAACTCAGAAAGGCAAGCCAAAGTAATATGGAAGAACCCAGAGAGGCAGACGAGATAAATTCAAGAGAACATAGAAAATTTACCAAAGAGAGGCAACAGAATTAAGGAAAATATATTAATGTCTTAGAAATAAACTATATGAGGGCCTCCCTGGTGGTGCAGCAGTTAAGCTCTGCACTGTTGAGCTGTGAGTTCGAGGCCTGGCCAGGGAGATTCCCACATGGCACAGCAGATCTCTCTTGCCTCGTCCACTGCTCCCCTCAGCAGTATTCTTCGGTCTATATGCCTGTTCTGCTTCCCGCTCTGTCTCTGTTGAACTTTCTCACCCCTCCACGCCTCTGGCCTGTATCCCAGCTTGTATGCATAAATAAATAAATCTTGAAAAAAAAAGAAATAAAATAGATGAACAGATGGTAGAAACTGAAATTTCAAATAAAAAAATAGCAGCAATTAAGAAGGTAAAAAGTTTCATAAATGACATTAAGAACTCCAGTGAAAACTATAGAATTAGAATAACCAAAATGAAGGATCAAATCAGTGACGTCAAATATAGTAATGCATGGATGAATCAGATGGAAGAGAGAGAAATGAGTTTAAAAAAAATAACAGCGCATCAATTAGAGAATTATCCTACATCATCAGGAAAGTCAACAATAATGATAATGAATGGTATCCCAGAAAGGGTAGAGTGAGAGTGAGGGGAACACAGAGATTATTCAAAGAAATAATAGAGGAAAACTTCCCACACCTGTGTAAGGAATTAAATATATATGTCCAGGAAGCACAAAGAACACTTGTTTACTTAAGAACTTCACTAAGGTACATTGGTGCTGAACTCCAGCAACAGTTCAAGACAGGAAAGAATATTGAAGATAGGAAGGGAGAAAAAGCAGGAGACCCATCTGTGATTGAAGATAAACCTACCTTCAAAATAAATGGTTGGAAATCAATCCAATAACAAAGTGATACACACGAAGAAGGAAAGTTTATCACTATTTTTATCAGATAACATAAATGACCAGTTGAAAATATAACAAGATAGTGTGGACACCATATGATTACTGTATTGATACATCAGAAAGACATTACATTCATCAATATGCATGCACCAAATGAAGGAGCACCAGGTTAATATATAATATTTATTTATTATACTATATTATACTATCCTATTGCATTTATAATATTATAAATTTTATATATAAAATATATTTATACATAAATTTATATTTTAATTTTTTTATATATCTGCAATGGTGTGGTTTTGTTGCATTTATTCATTCATTTATTTATTTAATTTGTTTGTTTCCTCCTCTGCTGCTTTCTATATTTATTCAGATGTTTTTAAGTTGCTAAGTTAACAAAGTAAACTGGGCTTGTAGGGATCCATATGTTAGTGTGGATGAGATGATTTGTCCCTGGCTCTTTTGTTGAACACTACTAGTATCCCACCTCTCTAGGACTTGTGGTGAAATACTCAGCAATCAGTGTGATCTCAGTGCAGCTTGCACAGTAAGCACCAGTCCTTGTTGGGTGGGAAGGGTGAATGCAGATTAAGACAAACAAACAAACATGCATTTCAGTTATCTTTACTGGGGACCCAGCTTGTGTGGAGCACCCCACCTCCTCTACAACTTTTTCTCTTTCTAAAAGTGTGTCTCCATACAACCTCTTCTCCTCCCTTCTCAGTGCTCCTGCTTGACAGTCTCACTCTCGCTGTCTGCTACTCTAGTTCACAAACCCAGACTTGTCTCACCACTCAACCCCTGTTCAGTGTAGTATGAATATCCTCAGTGTTTATCCCGCCACTATTGGAGTTGCTTCTAGGATCTGTTCTGGTACACACTGGGAACTGGTGGGTCTGCTTCAGGACCCATCTGGGGTTACTGAGGTGCATGGGGCTCCCCACTTAAGGGCCACTGTTAGTTTCACCCTGCTGCTTTTCAGGACTGCTGGGCTACCAAGGCTCACATTGTCTACCCTAGCTACTGCTTGGCTCATTCCACTTCGTTGGATCCCTAAATATACACAAATGTTTTGGAATGAATGAACGTATGAAACATCAATTAATTGATGCAAGGAATCTTATTAAAAAGTGATAATAATCAACAATAAGTACATGATCTAACAGCAAGTCAATTTTAGATCTCTTATAATTGAAAAATGAGATTCCTTTCATACAATCTTTTCAAGCTGCTACTGGTCTAAATCAGTTGCAACTGGAAAACTTAGCTGACTCATGACTTACCGTCCTCACACCAGACAATAACATTTCTATATGTCTTCTATACAGCAAGTAGATTACTTTCACAAAAATAGCAGCACTTTCAATTTTTCACTGCTATTTCTGCTTACATGATAAACTCCTTGATCATGGCAGATAGTGACACAGGGCAACAAGGGGCACTAAAACTGGCCAAGGACACTGTCCAAATAGTTTACTTGTCCCTGTGTGAGTTCTTCACCCTCGTGCACAATTGCAAGACTACTTGGGTTCAGAGGCCAACAATAATGGGATTTATTTAACAAACAAGGGGAAACAGTGTCACTGAGGCCACAAATGGCCATTTACTTCACCCAAAGCAGTGTCCAGTGTTTTAAAATCCAAAATACAAAGACTTTCAAGATGATGCCTTCCCACCATTGAGGGCCTAGAGCATGTGGCAGTCGGATAATAGGCCTGGATCCAACTCAATAGGATAGCAGACAACACAATAGGAGATGCTTACCATGGTTGCCGAGATGCCCCAGCACAGCACCAGACAATCGACTTTGGAAACTGTAGCTACAACAGTTGAATGACCTGACCAATGACCCACACTCACACAGCTCAAGGAGGTGCCAGCTCTCAGTCTTCACCTTTCCTTCCAGGCTGTAAGAGCAGCAAAGCTGGGGACAGTTTCAGCCTCTAGCTACCTGCAAAGGCTCTGAACATTTCTACTCTGAGGTTGGCTGCTGGAAGCCTCTCTGCATCCTTTAGAGGCCCTCAACAGCCTTTTGGAAGATTGGCACGGTGGGGACAGAAATGGCTGACCCCAGAATCACCGATCTAAAACGCGAAAAATCCATTTGCTGTATCCCAGGAGTGGCTTCTACAGTCATTTATATTTCTTATTCTAGTCTGCACCCTCACTGATACTCTGTATTTCACCTGGGCTTATTCATGCTCACCAGCATCCTTCCAGGGAGCACAACCTGCAACAGTCTTTGCCTTAAGCACCTAGTTACAATAACAGATTTCAAAGAGGATCCTTCTTACCTCTGGCATCAACTACCAAAAATCCAAAGCAAAACTACCCCGTTGGCCTTGGTCACCTACCATTTATAGTATTCTAAGTTGGCTCATTTGCTCAGACTGATTCTAGCATGAATTCTAGACAAACATAATTTCTATTTTATCTCTGTGATTGAATAAATGGAATGATAATTGGCAAATTCCCAGGGAAAATACAAATAAATACTTTTTAATCAATATAATGGATACATTGTCAGGAAATTAATAGCTTTGCTTTTTAGTAGACTTAAAAGTAGAATAGAAAATAAACAGATCAATAAATCAACAATGTATTTTCAGATGTTATATCTTTGCTGATAGCCAAAAGTAGAGGAAACCTTATGGGAAAATCTTGGGATGAGTGTGAAAACAAACGCAAAGGAAAGGTAAACTCAAACATGGAATATTTAAGGAATCCAAGGTCAAGTCTGTGCTTGCACTAAGGAAAGCAAGTCACTTGTTTCAGAAACAAAATTTAGGGAGATTCAAAAAACTCTGTATCTGAAATAAGTATTTATGCAGTGTTTTTAAACATAAAGATAAAATCAGTAACAAGTATTAGAGACAGAATATAAAAATATTCTAAGTCCAAGCCGTTGTTATTTATATCATGGCCTAAGTTACTGTGCAGAGTCTGTACAGGGTGCTACACTCTCTTCCAGCACCATACAGGTTATGAAGTGATGATGACATGAGTGCAGATTGGGCAACTTGGGGATATGAATATAATCTTATTGTTATAATTGATAATATTTTATTAACATTTCCACTTGGGGAAATTTATGGGAAGATATTTGAATATTTGATGTTTATCTGCTTGTGAACATTGCTTTCATTTTGATTCCAACATGTATCTATAGGACACTGAAGAAGCCAATGTCACAGGGGCATCAGTAAGGTAAAGTATCAGGAGAAGGAAGGCAGAGAAATAAAAGTTGTGATAGATACTTACTGTTGAGTTTGGGACAATTTTACTTTTTGTGAATTTTCCTACTACACTTAGAAGATATGAAGGAAATACATTTTATCTGGGAGTTATGCTCTGTGTTGACTTACAGTATTCTGATATTTTACTTATCTAACTACTTAAAATTGTAGGAAAAGCTCATTTTCAGATGAGAAAACTTTTTTATATATCTGTTATTCAACTTGAATTCAAGTTTAAGTGTTGTGTACAATAGGTTGGAGTCTTATGTTGTATATAGAATAATCATTCCTGTTACTCTTTGAAATCAGAATATTAACTTAAATATGCCCTTGGATAGCTTTATTTTTGAAACATTTTACTTAGATCTTTAAAATTAATAGAATAAATATTAATAGCATAGAATAAATGAAACATTTTCTTGCTCCGTAACCTATGAAGATAAAATATAAGACAATTTAGCATTGATTGTGATCACATTTTAAAAGTCCCTTTCAATCCAGGAATAGTTTTTTATTTGATAATACAAACTAAGCAATCTCATTACAAAAAAAATTTAACTTACAAAGAAAAATTCAAGTAATTTTACTGTTTACCACAATCACTTAACTGAGTAAGAATATTGAGAATAGAAATGAAAATTTAAATGTACACTTCATTTTATAAAACATAATGCTGTATATCTCCATTTTGATTTCATTTGATAAAGTGTCACCTATGAAAATTAAACTGTAACCTTGTTCACCTCCATCATAGAGAACGTAGATGGCTAAATTTTCTCATCCTGACATATATATATGGAAAGTCACACAATTTGAAATCTAATTAGAGTTTAATAAGCCATTTGAAATGATGTCATTCAACCCTTACAAATTAGTCCTGCTCTTTTAACACCTGCTAGTATTTTGCAAAAGTAATTATTTCATGACAAAAAGGGACCTGAACCAGTTAATATTAACATAAGCATCTATTATGATTGATCCACACATTTCTCTGTGAAAATTAAAAAAAAATGCTAATAACTTATTATTGACTTAAGAGGAAATTAAGTGAGAGACTTCCTCTGAATGGAACACAGTGCTTTATTTTAAAAAATAATTTCAATAGGTCAAGGTACAAAAGGGCCTTCCCTCACATATTAGGAATCTTTCCGAGATTTCTTGAGTAAGAATTTGCCTATCCACTTCTTAAAATACAGACTGCACTAAACACATAGACAAGGAAATTTAATAAGTATGATTTTACTAAAAGAGGAATTTTTTAAATGATGTTGAATACATTTTTTATTTAGATGATTTTTTTATTAATAGTGTGCATAATTTTAGATCATTTTTTATTTTTTCACAATATAGGTTTTCTCCCCTTAGATGTGCTTACCATAGTCTTCCCACTGGCAAAGCATATATAGTGCTCTGTCGTAGTCCATTGTGCTCTCCTCCCCCATGTTTTCTTCTCTTTCCCATCAATCACCTTCTCCTCCTGGATGTCTCAAATATATTGTCAGTTTGTAAGGATAGGTTTTACTTATTTTTTTTAAAGATTTATTTATTTATACATACAAGCTGGGGTACAGGCCAGAGGCGTGGGATGGCGAGAAGTTTCACCAGAGACAGAGTGGGGAGCAGAACAGACAGATCAACGGAAATACACTGCTGAGGGGAGCAGCAGACAAGGCAGGAGACGAGGCAGGAGAGGTCTGCTGCGTCATGTGGGAATCTCCCCAGCCAGGCTTCAAACTCACGGCGCTGTTGCCGACAGCTTCACAGCGCAGTGCTTAACCACTGTGCCACCAGGGAGGCCCTGTAAGGATAGGTTGTAAAGTAGCACTTTTAGCCTTTGGTTTCTCTTTATAACACATATTCTTCTTCTGGAATACTTAGGAAAATCCCCTCCCATTCAATCTATTTTGCTGTAAATGGCATGTATTTATCTTTCGTGACTGCTGAGTAGTATTCCATTGTGTGTTTGTGTGTGTATGTGTGTGTAAGTGTATGTGTGTGTGACCTTTTTGACCCCTCATGTATTCTGGGTTATTTAGGTTGTTTCCATATCTTGGGTGTTATAAGTAGTTCTACTATAAACCTTAAACATAGGACTGCAGGTTCCCTTTTGAGTTAGTGTTTTTGTGTTATTTAGGCAGGTAACTACAAAAGTCAAATTGCTGAGTCCTATTTGCAGTGGCTCTATTTGTAGTGTTTTGTTTATTTATTTATTTATTTTTAAAGATTTATTTTTTATTTATACATACAAGCTGGGGTACAGGCCAGAGGTGTGGGGGCGGCGAGAGGGTTCACCAGAGACGGAGTGGGGAGCAGAACAGGCAGATCAGAAATACACTGCTGAGGGGAGCAGCGGGCAAGGCAGGAGAGGTCTGCCGCACCATGTGGGATTTTCCCCGGCAGGGCTTCAAACTCGCGTCACCGCTGCCGACAGCTCCACAGCGCAGCGCTTAACCGCTGCGCCACCGGGGAGGCCCTATTTGTAGTGTTTTGATGAATTTCTACACTTTTTCCATAGGGAATGAACTAGCTTACATCCCCACCAACAGTGAGAGAGAGTTACTTTTTCCTCCACACCCTTGGCGGCATTTCTTGTTTCTGCCTTTTTGATGTGGTCCATTCTCAAAGATGTGAGGTGGTATCTCATTGTGGTTTTGACATGTATTTCTCTGATGATAAAGGATGAGCATTTTTGTATTCCTGTTGGCCATCCACATGTCTTCATTGAAGAAGTACCTATTTATCTCTTCTACTCACTTTTTGATTGTGTTGTTTGTTTGTATTTTGTTTAGTTGTATGAGCTTTTTCTAGATCTTCAATATCAGTCCCTTGTCAGGTGTATAATGTGCAAATATTTTATCTCATTCAGTAGGGTGCTTCTTTGTTTTGGTCACTATCTCTTTTGCTGTAAAAGGGATTTTTAGTTCAATGAAGACACAGTTGTTTATATTCTCTTTTATTTTCCACAAAGATATTTCTGAAGTTTATATCACGGATTGTTTTCTTCTATATATTTTATGGTTTCAGGTTTTAAATCCAAGTATTTTATTCATTTTCAGTTGATTTTTGTGTATGTTGTTAAATAGTGGTCTAGTTGCATTCTTTTGAATGTTGTGGTCAATTTTTCCCAGAATCATTTATTTATGAATTTTTTTGTTCCAGTGATTCACCAGAGACAGAGTGGGGAGCAGAACAAGTGGATTGACTGAAATACACTAGTGAGGGGAGCAGCTGGCTAGACAGGAGAGGTCTGCTGCACCATGTGGGTTAACTCCCTGCAGGGATCAAACTAATGCTGCAATGACTGCAGATAGTTTCATAGTGCTGAGCTGAGACTTAACCTTTGTGCCACCAAGAGGCTCCTGGTACTGGACTTTTGAGTTTTTAGAAGAGATTTGATTACTGTTTCAATTTCCTTGCTTTTGATTTGTTTGTTCAGGTTTTCTATTTCTTCCTTATTTAATCTTGGATGGCTGTATAATTCTAAGAATCTGTTTATCTCTTCTAGGTTGTTGAAATTTTTTGCATATAAATGTTCACAATAATCTCTTATTCTCTGAATTTCTGCAGTGTCTGTTGTAACTTCTCCTCTTTCATTTTTTATGGTATTTATTTGTATTGTCTCCCTTTTTTTCTTAGTAAGCCTAGCTAAATGTTTGTTTGGCTTATTTTTTTATAGAATCAGCTTTTGGTTTCACTGTCTTTTAACATTTCTGTTGCACTTATTCTGCTCTATATTTTTATCCTCTTGCTTCTACTTATCTTAGGATATTTTTTGTTGTCATTCTATTTACTTGAATGAGAGACAAGTTTATTTATTTAGGTTCTCTAGTCTTCTAATGTGGGCAGGTATGGCTATATACTTCCCTTGAGAGACGTGCTTTTGCTGTGTCACATGCATTCTGAAATGTGGTGTCCTAATTAACATTTGTCTCATGGTATTTGTTTTTCTTATTTTTTTTTCATTGATTTCCTTATTAACCCAGTGGTTCTTCAATATTGTATTGTTCAGTCTCTAAATTATAGTTTTCTTTTTGTCCTTCGATTTATTCTACTGCCATGACATGCTCTCAAATATTTTACCTCCTCAATTGCTGTTTTTATTTCCCACAATTCTATTACCTGTTTAAAGTTTAAATTTTGGTTATTTTCTGTTGATTGTGTTTCTCATAGCATTCATTTCCATTCCTGAGTTTTCTAATGCATTTTTCTGAGTTTTCCTTGTATTGTTCTAAGTCTTTAAATATTTTATTAATGACAGTGTTGACTTCTATGTCTGATACATAACAAATCTCTTCCATTAATTTGGGTTTGGTTCTGGTTCCCCTGAGAACTTGTTTGGCCATTTATGTTTTATTTCTCTCCATTGTTTGCTTTGGGTGAGATCTGCTGTAGTTGGGCTTTTTGTTCTTCGTGAGTCTTTCTCTCCCGCTGTTCTTGTCTTTTACTTAATTGTGGACTCAGCTGCTGGGGGCTTGTAGGATTTAGGGTGGTGCTAGGGCCTCAGTAGAACACTTCTGGGCCTGGTTCTGGTGTCTAAGAGGGTTGGTAATGTGCTATGTTGAAGGGACAAGTCACTGGGTCCTTGCCATTCTTAAGAGTGGGTGCTCTAGGTCTGTTATTGTTGAATAGGAGGATTGGGTAGAGTACATTTATCATTCAGATGTCAGGTGGGAAGTGCTGCTGTTGAGCATATTTCTTGTGGCCCAGATTTGGGCCCACTCTGATTCCCAAGGTGTTAGTAGGTTTCTCCTGTTAAGGGTGCTTTCTGGAATGTGGCTGGTGGCCCATGAAGTTATACAAGATGCTGCTTGCTCTGGACTTGGGTGTACCTCTGCTCCTTAGATGCAAGTGGCTGAGAACTGAGTGGTGTACACTTCTTGAGGGTGGCTGGGTACTAGCTTTGGAGGGCAAAGAACTTCACAGCAGGACTGGAGGTTGTATCTACTGCCAAAGTGCTGGTGACTGACTGCTGGGTGAGGTGCACTTCTGTAAGGTGTTTGAGGGCTAGTGGTGAAGGACAAAGCACTGTGTAATCTGGAATGGAACATGCATCTATTTTTGAGGCACTGGTGACCAAGTGATTGGTGGGGTGCACTTCCTGAGGGTAAGTGTGGGCTGGTGGTGAAGAGCAAGTATCTGGACAGCCTAGAATGAGGCATGTGTCTGCTCCCAAAGCACTGGTAACTCAGTCTGGTCTCAGGAGTATTTCCTAGGGGGTTGTGGAAAATCCTTAATGTAGGGTGAGGTCCTGCACATTCCAGACTGGCTGCTACAAGGTACTGTTGACTGAGTGCCGCTGACTGCACTTTATGAGTTTGACCTTAGGCTAGCAGTAAAAGGGGAGACCCTGTACAGCCTGGACTGGGACATGAGTCAACTCTTGAGGTGCTGGGAGTGAGTGCTGGGGGTATACTTTCTGAGGGTTGCTGGTGGCTGTTAAAATGGGTGGTGAATGGTGAGGCTCAACATGGTCTAGAGTGGGGCGTGTGCCTGCTACTGAGGCACTGGTGACTGAGCACTGAAATTGTTGCACTTCCCAAAGGAGACTGGATGCAGACAATAAAGGGCAAGGCCCTGCACAGCTAGGAATGGGGTGTGTGTCTATCCCCAAGGTGCTGATGACTTGAATACCTTATTTGAAATAAATTAAGCCCTAGTAAAATTAAATTGTCAAATTATTGACAAATCTTTCCTGAACCATTATATCATATATCTGACTGCATTGTTTTAATTTAAATTCAAATTAGATGTTACAACTTCATTATTATTAGTTTTAATTATAAAATTATCAGTAGTATAAATAAAATAACATTCATTTTATAAGATTTTTGGGATTATTAGACAAATTATAAATGTGAGACTTTATTTCACACACAAGTTATACATATAAACTTTGGTTTTCCTTCATTAAAGCCGCTATTATTATAGAAGACTAAGAGTCTCTAGAATTAAAACAATGCAAATCAAGTCCACAAGCTTGCCTTTACATACAATTTTTTTTATTTTTTAAAATAAAAATATTAGCATAAATTATTAATTATATGTTTTAAAATAGTGCATTTCTCATTTGAATAACTATACCAAATCACATTCTTTCAAGAAAAAATAAATATTTATTCATATCACTAAACTAATTTCATTTAACAGTTTCTCTATGCAATAGTCAATTACCTTCAATCAAAAGAAACTGTTCCTCTACAGATTAGTATATATTTTTTTCAAACATTATGTTTTGGTATTTATTCCTTTTTTTCTCACAGAAGTAGAAGGCACATGTGATAATATGACAATATTTATAGATGATTAACTACAATGTAAAAAGAGAATAATATTATAAAAATAAGTTTTTCCAATAAAGATAAAGCTTGGCTGAATATGTGCAGTTCCCAAGTGTAAGTTGGATATAGACAGATGATACAGATAGATACATATAGATATAGATATAAATATAAATAAATATGCTATAGTTATAGATAAGAAATCAAATGGTAGGTGACTCAATTGTGTAAGTAAAATAAGGACATTGATCAAGTGTGTGTGCATATGCTGTGTGTTAGTGGTCTAAATCTTTTGGGAGACACTGTTATCGGTCAACCCAATATCAAAATCTCCTCATGTTTTTTTCTCATTATCTTCATTTCCTTAATCTTATGTAACCAACTCCCTCCATGGAAAATAAGGGTTGTAGGTAAGTAACTTAATTCATAGAATGAGTATATGCCAAAGTGAGAGATTACTGAAATATGATACTCCTCATCACATGTCTTTACTCCTTTGTGAATGATCTTGCAGTATTAGATGAGACAATGTCTTGGGTCATAGACAGAAGCTGAATGAAAAAAGCTAGATCCTAAGATTGATTGACTGGAAAGATAGAGGTCTGCCACTGGTGGGGTTGCTTCATTAAGAGATACTGGCATTTCCTCCATCTTCTCATCCACTACTCTCCTATTTCTTATCATGTGAGAACTGTAAATTTTTGGTTTATGTTATATCAATGCAAGTGGTATTCTTAATATTTGCAGCTGCTTGCAACCCAAGGGAAAAAGGAGCTAGAGAAATAATCTCCATGATAATCTCCAGTATATTATCAAAAGTAACTTTTCTTATGTCTGTAAATACTTGGTAAAGCTATTTGAATGAAATATTTATATTTGGATGGAATTAATTAATCAATATATATACTTATAAATTTTTAAATTTTGTTAAATATAATTCTTCATAAAATATGAAATCTTGGTGATTTTATTTTTAGAAAAGGCTCTGATAATTAAAACAAAAATCATGCTAGGATATCATGTTGATAAACAACAACACCCAGAATGCTCCAGATATATGTATTACATAATATTGTACTGCTGTTGAAATAATATAGAAATTCATGGAAATGTGTGTTTGTGTGTGTATACTTGCACATCTTGATATATTGACATAGAGTTTTTCCATCAGAAAAAGTACACATGCTGACATTTGATTTAGTTTGTGAAAAAAATTAATAATTATGTGCAATTATATGTAATAATTATATTTTTCTGCAAGTGGGAAGATAATTCTTAACAGATTTCAAGACGGTACATGTTTTGAAGTATGAATCATAAATCTAGAGGAAAATTTTAAACATATATAATTAAGTATATATTAAATATATTTGTTTTACCAATTTATCATTATTAATTAATAATTTAATAAATCATAACTCCAGTCTGTAGCTAGTTGGTCAGAAGCTCAAGTAATAGCCAAGAATTATGGGGACCATCTGAAGTGGAGTATAATATTGAGAGTCTCAAGGCTTAATCCATACAACTTGACCCTATTTCCACATAGATAGTGTCAAATATTTTTTAAAGATTTTATTTATTTTATGTAGAAGAACTGGAGTATAAGCCAGAGGTGCATGGGGTGAAAGGATTCACCAGAGACGGAGTGGGGAGCAGAAAAGGTGGATCTACTGAAATACACTGCTAAAGGGAGCAAGATAGGAGATGTCTGTTGTGCCATGTGTGTAAGCTCCCTGGCTGGGCATAAAACTCAAGCCATCACAGTGGGAGCACTGAGACTTAACCCCTAAGCCACCAGGGAAGCCCGATAGTGTCAAAATTAAGTTGACATCCTTCTGAGAATTAATTTTGGCCTGGTAAAGCCTACACACACCCACAAAACAGCTGAGCTCTAGGATACAACTGATATCACAGATATTTCCAATAAATCACAATAAGCAATTTTATTGATTATTAAAAGTGGAAATACTTTAAATCCTTGATTTTTTAGGAAAAAGAAAAAATTCTGTGTTTGTGATGATGGTGTGGTTGGTGATTGAGATGGTGGTGGTGGTGGTGGTAGCAGAAGTGGTGGTGACAGCAGTGACAGTGATAATAATGAAATAGGTATGTGATAATTATAATAATGCACTATTAATTTGAGTAGAATTTTGCAAACCATTGCATAGATATTCCTTAAAGCCATTATATTTTATAGAAATCAGGAATACACAGATTTATAAAAACTTTGCGATAATACATTTGGCAACACTGAAGAACACAGAATTGTTTCTCACAGTCATCAGTCAGACACATGTCTTTAGGATTATACATATTGGCCATATTAGAATACCCCCTTTACTTAAAAAATTATCCCAAATTAAACTAGCTTATCATTTTTAATCATGAAAGTTAATTATTGAATCATATTAAAGCATCAATTTGGTGGGTTACCCAAGGGGAGTACACAATGTAAAAATTATAAATAACAATAAAAAAGTAAAAAAAAGCATTAATTGATATGTTTGTTCAGTAGAAACTTTCAAAAACTGTTCACTATACTGTTAAAATAACACTTAAATAATGAAATTCATGATATATAAGCTATGTGTGAGGGTGGGTGTTGCTCTTCCTGTCTTGAAATTTTAGAAATACAATATATATATTTTTAAATTGAAACTACTTATCACAAGCAAGACTTCTTCTTTCTACTTTTAGAACCTTATGATGAAATCTGGGGAATGATTATGAAATAAAAATAAAATGCAATACATTTTATTCCATTTCATCATATCAATCCCATTTCCCAATGCAATCTCCTTTTAGCACCATAATGAGCATTACCACTTGTAATCACTTAGAGCAACTGACAGGAAAGAGTTGCAAGCTATTAGGAAAAAAAATTATATCTTGATTAATTTTTAAAATATGTAATGACCTATATATGTACTATTATTCTCTTAGCATTTGTAAAACTTATCTATTTTTTTATTATTTATGAATGCCTCTCTCCATGGTCATGTTATTTTTCTTCCTCAACCTGTAATAACAAATAACAGAATCTTCTACAGTCTTTAAATATTATTTGACCATAAAAATTATTTTTTAGAAAAATAAAGATAATTCAAAGGTGCAGAAGTTATAGTAATTGTGTAATTGTATCAAAATTCGAACAAAATCAGGCTCCCGCATCCACATTACTAGAAATAAAATATTTGATAAAATCTGTACAAATTGTTGAAATGATATTCAATGTAAGAATCTGATCCCTCTCTGTTAAGATTTCCATATCTTATCTAGATTCCAACAATGAGATAAACAGTTAAGAAACATGAGGACAGAAGCGAATTAGCAACCACATGGATGAGCATGGATATTCAAACTATATAAAAGTCTTATTCTCAGTTGTTGACATGGAGTTATATATCAGTAACTTCACCTAATGCCATTGATAAAAAATGAAGCAACTCAAGAAATGTCTTCAACAAGAAATGGGACTGATATTGCCAAAACATTATCACTCTCTGTAATAAATATTTATAAGCTGCAATGTTGGTAGAATGTGGTGTATTATGGAAATCATGATTTCAAACAGTTTGCAAAATATATTATCAAATTACCATTAAATAACTCATAACATTCATAAAAGAAAAGTATAAGTTAAATTAATATTTATATAAAACAATAGTAAAATAAATGATATTTTTGCAAAAACAGTCCCATTTTATGTTCAATAGTTTTCTTGAGCTGTTTTATTTCTGATCAACAACATTAAAGCAGCTCAAGAAACCTCTTTAATGCTGTTGATTGGTTGCTTTATTTCTGATCAATGGCATTATATGAAGTAATTGATATATTTTAATTAAATTCTAAGTGTTTAAATAATATTGAATATGTACAAAGGAATGACTATATTAAATGAGCAGAATAGATATAAACCTTACTCCTTTTTTATGCCTAGTGATGTAGTTGACCACCAAATATTAATTTGATTCAAATTTTGCATTTTATGGGCCTGGGAGTTAATGTTTCCTAAAATGAAACAAGTTTGGGGCCTCCCTGGTGGCGCAAGGGGTTAATTCTCAGCTCTATAAAGCTATTGGCAGCCACAACATCACAAGTTCGATCTCTGTCCAGGGAGCTTCCCACATGGCGCAGCAGATCTCTCCTGCGTCAGGTGCTATTCCCCTCAGCAGTGTATTTCAGTCAATCTGCCTGTTCTTCTCCCCACTCTGTCTCTGGTGAATCATTTCACCACCCCCTACACCTCTAGTCTACTCCCCAGTTCTTATATGCATAAATAAATAATTCTTTAAAAAAAAAGTATGAAAAAGTTTGTTGACCAAGTAGACCTGAACTTTAAGGTATCAAAATAACCAGAATCAGTCTTTATGCAGCACTATGCAACTCTTTCCACAGTGGAGTTTTGAATAACCAGTATTTTACAGACGTAGTCAATAGGATGCCCAGGTGACAAGTTGCGGCCAAAGGGGCAATTGAAGAACCAGCAAAGCATTAGTGATGGCACCGAGTTCCTCATATTCACTGAGGCTTATTTTGTATGAACTAGGAGCCATCAGTAAGAAAAATAATGATTTCTGTTAGTCTCTGAGAACAGACTGTGTCCACATATATATGCAGTAATTGTAAAGCAAAAAGTAAAGGGTTATTTAGTTTCAATACATCTAACTTTATAACGACAAAATATAACAAAATATGTGCTAATCAAAATTAGCTTTAAAAGTAATCCTAAAACCTCACTATGGAATAAATATTTATAAGCTGCAGTGTTGATAGAATGTAGTGTATTATAGAGATCAGGACTTCAAATAGTTTGCAATATTTTATGAAATTGCCATTAAGTGACTCATAACATTTATAAAAGAAGAGTGTATGTAAAATTAATGTTTATTTCAACAAGAGCAAAGTAAATTTATATCTGCATACATTAAATGAAACAAAATAAAAGCAGTTTAGTAAAGTTGGCACTTCAAAAGGAAAAGTCCATCCAAAGTTCCACCTGAACTAAGGAAGCAATGTTTATATTTTTTTAAAGATTTATTTATTTATGCACATGAGAACTGGGGTGTAGGCCAGAGGTATGGGGTGGTGAGAGGATTCACCAGAGAGAGAATGGGGAGCAGAACAGGCTGATCTACTGAAGCACATTGTTGAGGGGAGCAGTTGGCGAGGCAGGAGAGTCTGCTGTGCCATGTGGGAAGCTCTCTGAATGTATATGTGACTCGTGCTGCAGCAGCTTTGGGTAGCATCATAGTGATGTTCCTTAACTGTTGTGCCACCAAGGAGGTCCAGCAATGTTTATTTTTAATTTGTCTAGTGGAATAAAACTTGGTTGGGTCTTCTGGATGATTAACCCAGGAAAAACATGAAAAGGGATTTGAGAAACTTTTACAGAACACTAAATGCTATTAATCTTTGGCATTGCTTAGCATGAGAGAATGAAAAAAAAAAGTGAGGAAAGGTGTTTACAAAAACAATAAAGGATAAAGTTAGCTAAGAAAATTAAAAACACAAATAGCCTCCCTGGTGGTGCAGGTATTAAGTCTCAGCACTATCATGCTATCACCAGCCACAGTGGCACAAGTTGGATCCCCAACCAGGGAGCTGACCCACATGGCACAGCAGATCTCTCCTGTTTCTCTCACTGCTCCCCTCAGCAGTGTATTTCAGTAGATCTGCCTGTTCTGCTCCCCACTCTGCCTCTGGTGAATCCTCTCACCCTCCACACCTCTGGCCTGCACTCAGTTCTTATATGTGTAAATAAATAAAATAAATCTTTAAAAAATAAAAACACAAACGTATGCTGCATTTATATTTATTAGACTATGTAGAAAACAAAAACATGATGAGGGAGAACATTATTTTGTATAGACTTAGGTATGTTTAGTTTAGTTTCTTTTTTTGATTAAGCTGTAACTTTCCTTTACTAATCTTCAGATAACCCTTCCATGAATAATTGAGAATATTCAATATATATTCAATATATAAAATTACATATCTCTCTCTCTCTCTCTCTCTATATATATATATATCATCTATTTATCTATCTATCTATCTAGCTATCTATCGATCGATAGTATATTTTTAGTCTCTACACTAAAATAATTGGTTGTCAAGTAACCTGAATAGTAACGAAACTTCTTGTGGCTATACTGTTTTCAAATATTGACCATAGAAGTAATAATTCAGGTTTTATCCATAATCATGTCCTTTCAGAGATAAGAAATCAACACCTAAAAATTTTCACAATTTTAGCCAAACATAATAAAAGTGTCAAAAATTTCTGGTTTAACACCTGAATATCCTTGCTTGCTCTATATAATGGACATAATTTCTACCTTTATTTTTATTCATTTTTTAAAGATTTATTTATTAATACATGCAAGCTGGGATGTAGGCCATAATTGTGGGGTGGTGAGAGAATTCACCAAAGACAGAGTGGAGAGCAGAATAGGCGGATCTACTGAAGTACTCTGCTGAGGGGAGCAGCAGGTGCGACAGAAGAGGTCTGCTGCCCCATGTGGGAATCTCCTTGGCCAGGTATAGAACTTGTGTTGCAGTGGCTCTGGATAGCTTCATAGTGCTGCGCTTAACCTGTTACACCACCAGGAGGCCCCCTCTACCTTTATTTTTAAAGACATATCTATTTTTGAACAGTTTTAGATTTATAAAAAAATTGGAATGAGAGAGTTCATATGTGCCCCACAGTTTTTTCCTTTTATTATTAGCACCTCATACTTGCTTAGTAAATTTGTTAAAATGAAAGAAACTTTCTCCCCCTCTCATTTCTTTTTTATGTGATGTTGAATATTTTTATTCAATTTCTATTTAAAATTCCAATTGTCGTTGATGGTATGTAAGAAAGAAATTGAATATTTTGTGTGTTTTATTGCTTTATCTATGCTCACTTGTTTCTGGAGATATTTATTTATTGAATCTTTGGATTTTTAAAAAAAATTTGCTTATAAAATGTTACATGTGAATATGATAGTCTTAGCTATTCCTTTGTAATTTAACAAAAGCTTTACATATTTTATTTCCATTTTAGTTTTTGTTTTATTGTGATAATTCCTATCTCCTGCATTAATTTGAATGAGTGGTGAAAGAATATATTTTCCATGTCTCCAGTTAGAATACCGAGTTTCTAATCATTAATATTGATATTCCTACAGTTGCTGTGTCAATGTTGTATGCCTAGTTGAAGATATTCTCCTTTGTTTCTGGCTTGCTTAAAGTTGTAATCATGAATGGTGTAGGGTTTGTTAATTACTGTTCATGAATCAGTCAATATGATTCCATGACTTTGCTTTTTCTGATGTTGTATGTTATTATTTTCATTGATTTTTTAAAGTTATTTTTAAAGATTTATTTATTAATTTGTGCACAGAAAAATTGGGGTGTAAGCCAGAGGTGCTGGGGGTGAAGCATTCACCAGAAACAAGTGAACACCAGAACAGACAGATCTACTGAAGTACATTGCTAAGGGGAGCAGTGGGTAAGAGAGAAGTCTGTTGCACAGTATGTAGGTTAGCGCCCTGACCTGGGATTAAACTCAGGCTGAAGAGAATTCACACTGCAGTGAATTCAGGCTGCAGTGGTGCGGGCATGTTAGCCCTGAGACTCCACCCTTACACCACCAAGGTCCCCCCCCCCCCATTTTTTGTTTGTTTGCTTGTTTTTTAAACTTTGAACCAGCCTTGCAAACCAAGAATAAATTCCATTATGTTATTGTAAATAATTATTTGACTTACTAAAATTTTGTTGAAGATTTTTGCACTTATATTCATGGTACACATAGTTTTGTATTGCTTCCATGTTCTTTTTATTAAACTAATACTGACTTCATAAAACAAATTAGGAAGGTTTTCTTCTGATTTCATTTCTAGATGAGATTGTGCATGATATTGGTGTGTACTCCTTAAAGGTTTGGTAGACTTCAACAACCACCTAATGAAACCATCTAGATCTGGTATTGTCTGTTTTTGAGGGTTATTAATTTTTGACTCAAATTATTCTGTTTAATACAGGCCTATTCAAATTACCTGATTCTCCTTTTGTGAGTTTTGGTAAACAAGCATTCAAGAAATTCGACTATTTTATTTTGGCTATCAAATTGGTGTCTTAGAATTGTTTACAATATCCATTGGCTCAGTAATGATTATTTTCTTTACTTTTTGATACTATTAATTTGTATATTCTCCTTTCTTTCTTTGTTAAATTAGATAAATGTTTATCAAAACCAGAGCCAGCTTTGGTTTTATTGATTTTCTCTAGTTTCTGCATACTGTTTTATGAATTTCGTTCTCATTTTTATTATTTTGTTTCTTTTGCTTGCTTTAGGTTCAAATTGCGCTTCATTCTCTAGTTCTTAAATTAGAGAATTAAGTTACAGATTTTAAGTAATTATTTTATTTTCTAATGTTAGCTGGAAAATACTGTCTTAGGAACAGTTAGTTAGTGACGTCATCAACATGGCGGTGAAGGGACGCTAGAATCAACTCTCCCAAAAGAAAAGCCGCTTATAAAGGGACATCAGCCAAACCCAGAGAAGATCCAGAAACGCTACATAAATCTAACACCCTCATGGGTGAGTAGGTCTTGGAAAGAAGCTGAAAAGGCTAACTAAGGAGAAGAAAGAACTACCAGATCCCCTTTCCCCTCCCCTCAACCCAAAACTGGACCAGGAAACTAAGACGAGAGGCACCTGAGGAAACCCAGAAAAAGAAAGGTGGGCAGAGGCGTTTACCCGGGCACAGCAGAATGATGAACTCGAGACTGACATCAGCAGTCACTCCAGGTAGCAACAGAGCCCTGGAGAGGGCAGAGTGCACTGGGGAAGTTGGTGGGACCCGGAACAAAGCCCCAGGCAGCCGCGCTGTATCCCCTCCCCCCAACTCTGTTACAGAGCCAGCACTCTAGCTCCCCTTTGGAACAGAACTCTGGGGTGGTGGTCTCCCCCCCTCAGCAGCACTAATATTCTCTAGCCACTGGAGGAACCGCGGGAACAGGCTCCCAGCTACAGGTGCAGGAGAAGCACGGGAGAAAAGCCACACACAGTTAGGGATTACTGTTCCACAAGCCGCGTGAGAGAAATACCGCAGGAGGGGGTCAGCTCCAAAAGCGCCAGATAAAAACCACGGGCTAGACTACCATGACTGCAATCCAGGCGTGGCACCGCACCCTGTCGGAGAAATACCGCCCGGGAGGGGGTCAGCTCCACAAGCACCAGATAAAGACCATGGGCTAGGCTACCGCGACTGCAATCCAGGTGTGGGAGAAGCACTTGAAGCTGCAACTCCAGGACAGGGCTTGAAACAACTGGCGACTTCTGTTGGGACTCGAAATTACAACTCCCTGAAGCAACACAAAGCCACTTGCCCCCATTGCCCTCCCCCACTGTAAAGTGGCCACACCCTGATAGTGGTAAAATCAGAGACGTAGAGGCGCAGGGCCGGCCTCAGGTGACTCCTCCCTACCAGACCCAACCCCAACAGTGGTGATAGCCTCTAGTAAACACTGGAGGAAATAGAGGAAGAGAAAGAACAGGAAGATCTGTAGCGAGAATATTAGCAACAACAGAGACAGAAAGAAAACTGAAGGCAGCAGCATCTGACACCTGAGAGGGAACAAAATCCCAGCAGTGGGGCCACCCAAACACCACAAGACCTCAGGGGCAAAAGACTACAGAAGACCTCCTAAATTAAACCTGCAAATACCATCTCAGCAGGAACCACTAAAAGAAAAATTCTTAAGAAATTATCCTCTCTAGCCTACAAGGATCTAATGAATAACAGCTACAGACCTCAGCACTGGGGTTCTTGGAACTGAGTGCGGCTAGCACTGGGACTACCAACCACCACGACCACCAGGGGTTTGGCCTAACAGGGACAGAACCGGTTAAATCACCACTCCCTGACATCCAAGAAGGAGAACCCAAAGAGATGTCTGCCAATACCAGTGCCACAATCTCCCAACACTTAAAACAAATCAGAAGACAAACAGGGAGAAGGAAAAATAAAACAACCAAGCAAGCCCTCAGGGAATGGATACGGAACAAAAAGAAAATCAAGCATCAAAACTCATGGACAATGACACAGAAGAACTTCTCTCTCTGACAGATAAAGAATTTAGAATCATGATCAAGGAAATCATGATAAAGGAAAAGAAAGAAATGAAAAAAACAATTAACGATCTGAAGAAAGAAATTGAGACCCTAAAGGAGAACAAGAGCTTAATGGAAGAACTAAAGATCACCGGGAACAGTGATAAAAGCAGAATCAATGAAATGGAAGACCGCATTAGCAATGTCGAAGATGCAAATATTAAAAGATCCAAAAGGGAAAAGGAAATAGAAGCATGAAGGGAAAAGAATGAAAAAACAATTCAAGATCTATCTAACACTATGAAAAAAGGAAACATAAGAGTTATAGGAATCCCAGAAGGAGAAGAGAGTGACCAAGGAGCAGAGAAATATTTAAGGAGGTGATAGAAGAAAACTTCCCAAGTATGAAAATCGGCATACAGGAAGCAAGAAGATCTCCAAATCAGCATAATCCCAGACGACCTACACCTAGACATATCATAGTTAAACTCACACAAATACAGGACAAAGAAAAAATATTGAAGATGGCAAGGGGGAGGAAACAAATAACTTATAAAGGAAAACCAATCAGGATGACATCTGACTTCTCTGAAGAAATGCTACGGGCAAGGAGAGAATGGAGAGACATAGTCAACAAACCCCAAGAGCATAAATTCCAGCCAAGAATACTTTATCCCGCAAAGCTCTCTTTCCTCTGTGAAGAAAGGATAAGGATCTTCCCAGACAGTCTCCAGAAATTCGTTATGACTAAATCCCCACTACAAACAATACTACAAGAAGTCCTAAAACCAAAACCAACAAGGGAATGAAAAAGACCAGAATATGAAAAGGAATAAAACCACCAAAAGACAAACAAAATGTCTAATATAGATGCCAATGTATCAATATTAACTCTAAATGTAAAGGGAATCAACTCATCAATAAAAAGGCACAGAGTAGCAAGATGGCTCAAAAAACAGGACCCAACCTTCTGCTGTCTACAGGAAAAACATTTTTTTTCCAGCCTTTTACTTTTAGTCTGTGTTTATCTTTTGTGGCTAAATGTTTTTCCTGTAGACAGCAGAAGGTTGGGTCCTGTTTTTTGATCCATTTTGCTACTCTGTGCCTTTTTATTGATGAGTTGATTCCCTTTACATTTAGAGTTAATATTGATACATTGGCATCTATATTAGACATTTTGTTTGTCTTTTGGTGGTTTTATTCCTTTTCATATTCTGGTCTTTTTCATTCCCTTGTCGGTTTTGGTTAAGCCACAAAAGATAAACACAGACTGAAAGTAAAAGGCTGGAAAAAAATCCTACAAGCAAATGGACCTAAAAAGAAGGCAGGGACAGCTATACTTACATCAGATAAAATAGACTTCAAACTAAAAAAGGTAAAAAGAGACATAGATGGTCACTACATCATGATAAAGGGGAAAATTCAGAAAGATGATATAACCCTCATCAACATATACTCCCCAAATGAAGGAGCACCAAAATATATGACAATTATTATCATCTCTGAAAACAGACATTAGAGAAAACACATATATAGTAGGAGACTTCAACACTCCATTATCACAAATGGACAGATCAACGAGACAACAAATAAGCAAGGACATTAAAGCACTAAATAAGGACCTAGACCACATGGGCTTAACAGATATCTATAGGGCACCGCACCCCCCAAAATCTGAATACACATTCTTCTCAAATGCACATGGATCATACTCCAGGATTGATCACATACTAGGTCACAGAACAAACCTCAACAGACACACATCAAAATCATACCTACTATCTTCTCCTATCGTAAAGTCATCAAACTAGAAATGAAACTTGAAAAGAAATAAAGGAACCCTTTTACATCATGGAGATTGAAACCCACACTGCTCGAAGACCGCTGGACTAATGCGGAGATCAAAGAAGAAATTTAAAAATACCTAGAAATGAATGACAAAGAAGACACAACTTTCCAGAACGTTTGGGAGACAGCAAAAGCAGTATTAAGAGGGAAATACATAGCAATACAGGCTCACATTAAGAAACAAGAAACAACTCAAAAACACAATCTAATCTCCCACCTCAAAGAACTGGAAAAGGAACAACAGAAAACCCCAAAAGCCATTATAACAAAGGAAATAATAAAAACCGAAGAAGAAATAAATGAAATGGAAATCCATAAAACAATACAGAAGATCAACGAAACCAAAAGCTGGTTCTTTGAAAAAGTAAACAAAATAGACAAACCTCTCACAAAACTTACAAAGATGGGAGAACATACAAATAAACAGGGTAAGAAATGAAAGAATGAAATTACAACAGACACAGCAGAAATCAAAAGAATAATCAGAGATTATTATAAACAGCTATATGGAAACAAGTTCAACAACTTAGAGGACATAGACAAATTCCTGAAACTACACAGCCACCCAAAAATAGGTAAAGAAGATATAGAACACCTAAACAGGCCAATCTCAAGCAACAAAATTGAAGCAGTAATCAAAACCCTCCCTAAAAACAAAAGCCCAGGACCAGATGGTTTCATAAACAAATTCTACCAAATGTTTAAAAATGAACTAATTCCTGGGCCTCCCTGGTGGCGCAGCAGTTAAGCGCTGCACTGTGCAGCTGTCGGCAGCAGCAATGCGAGTTTGACGCCCAGCCGGGGAGAATCCCACATGGTGTGGCAGACCTCTTGTGCCTTGCCCGCTGCTCTCCTCAGCAGTGTATTTCTGATCTGCCTATTCTGCTCCCCACTCTGTCTCTGGTGAAGCCTCTCGCCACTCCACACCTCTGGCCTGTACCCCAGCTGTATGTATAAATAAATAAATCTTAAAAAAAATGAACTAATTCCTATCTTACACAAACTCTTTCACAAAATTTAGAAGGAAGGAGTACTACCAAACACATTCTATGAAGAAAATATTACTCTAATACCAAAACCAGACAAAGACAATACAAAAAAAGAAAACTGCAGACCAATCTCCCTAATGAATACTGATAAAAAAATATTTAACAAAATCTTGGCCAACAGGATCCAACAATGAATCCAAAATGTAATACACCACGACCAAGTGGGTTTTATCCCAGGGACACAAGGATGGTTCAATATCCGAAAATCAATCAATGTAATCCAATACATCAACAAAAAGAAAAATATAAACCATATGATCATATCAATAGATACTGAGAAAGCATTTGACAAAGTGCAACACCCATTTATGATAATGGCCCTTGAAATCCTTGGGATAGAAGGAACATTCCTTAACATAATAAAAGTCGTATATGACAAACCCACAGCCAATATTATCCTCAATGGTGAGAAGCTGAAAGCCTTTCCCCTAAAATCAGGAACAAGACAAGGATGTCCACTCTCACCATTGCTTTTCAATATAACACTTGAAGTCCTAGCGAGAGCAATAAGACAAGAGAAAGACATACAAGGAATCCAAATAGGGAAGGAAGAAATTAAACCGTCACTATTTGCAGATGATACGATTATATACATAGAGAATCCTAAAAACTCCATAGAAAAACTACTCAAAACTATCGACCAACTCAGTAACGTAGCAGGATGCAAACTCAATGCACAAAAATCAGTAGCCTTTCTATACACAAACACTCAGTCTGAAGAAGAAGAAATTAAAAGAATTATCCCCTTCAAAATCTAAACCAAAAAAATGAAGTACCTGGGAATAAACCTAACAGAAGAGGCAAAGGACTTATGCAAAGAAAATTACAAGACACTGTTAAAAGAAATAAAGGAGGACACAAAAAATGGAAAGATATCCCCTGCTCATGGATTGGAAGAATCAACATCATCAAAATGGCCACCCAACCAAAAGCAATCTACAGATTCAATGCAATTCCGTTAAAAATCTCAATGATATTCTTCAAAGAAATAGAACAGATATTGATGAAATTCATATGGAACCACAAAAAACCTCGAATAGCTATAGCTCTCCTGACTAAAAAGAATATGAATGGAGGGATTACACTCCCTGATTTCAAACTATACTACAAAGCCATAATAATTAAAACAGCATGGTACTGGAGCAAAAGCACACACACAGACCAATGGAACCGAATAGAAAACCCAGAAATAAATCCACATATTTACAGACAACTAATCTTCGACAAAGGCGCAAAGAATATGCAATGGAAAAAGATTAACTTATTCGATAAATGGTGTTGGGAGAACTGGACTGCTACATGCAAAAAATAATGAACCTACACTACTACCTCACACCATGCACAAAAACCAACTCAAAATTGATAAAAGACCTGGAGATAAGACCTCAAACCATAAAGCTTATAGAATAAAATATAGGCAAAACTCTGCATGACATACATCTCAGCAAAATCTTTAAAAGCACTTCCCTCATAGCGAAGGAAGTAAAAGAAAAGATAAACAACTGGGACTACATCAAACTAAAAAGCTTCTGTACAGCAAAAGAGACAATAATCAAAACAAACAGACACCCTGCTAATTGGGAGAAGATCTTTGCACACAATACAACCTATAAAGGACTGATAACAAAGATCTACAAAGAGCTCACACAACCCAACAAAAACAAAGTCAATAATCCAGTCAAAAAAATGTACAGATGAGCTAAAAAGACACTTCTCCAAAGAAGAAAAGCAAATAGCCAATAGGTATATGCAAAAAATGTTCAACATCACTTATAATCAGGGAAATGTAAATGTAAATTAAAAACATAATGAGATACCACTTCAGGCCACTGAGAATGGCACACATTAAAAAAACAGGTAACAATAAATGTTGGCGAGGCTGTGGGGAAAAAGGAACTCTTCTACACTGCTGGTGGGAATGCAAATTGATCCAACCACTATGGAAAGCTGTATGGCGTTTCCTCAAACTCCTAGAAATGGAGCTTCCATATGACCTGGCAATATCACTTCTGGGAATCTACCCAAAGGACACAAAAACACTAATCCAAAAGGATACATGCACCTGCATGTTTATTGCAGCACTGTTTACAATAGCTAAGGTATGGAAACAACCCAGATGCCCAAAAATAGATGACTGGATCAAGAAGATGTGGTACATATACACAATGGAATACTATTTAACAGTGCCCTATTTACAGGGTTTTATTTAGTGCACTGCTGACATCAGCTTACTTCACCAGCCGCCTGGCAGTAGTATTGCATTGCATAAGAAAATCATGCAATCAACTCTGGATGATGTGTGCATGATGGTATTATGCAATGTGATGCAATATTACATCATTCTAGGCTGATTTATGATGTTGTTACAGTCCTACTAGATAAATTTACACAGTGAAACATATAAAATGAATTATATGAAATATATTCAAAACGAGAGCTACTAAAAATTTTCAGGGTTATATTCATGGTATGCAGACCAAGATACTACAGATTAGGGCCTTTTAAAGTCGGTAATGATCTCACTGTTGACCAGTGTTATCTAATAAACGTTTTGCCTAACTATTCTTGAAATTTTATTTTTCCGTCAACAGTTTATTGAGCCAAAGTAGGTATCCAGAGTACTGAGTCCACCTGCAGTAGCGAGAGAACAGAAAGTGTGCCTAAGTAACAGTGGGCCCTTTGAGAGTTTTGAGTTCCTAGTGAGATCGAGTTCATCCTTGATCTTGAACCTCTCAAATCATGATCGATGTTTGATGAATTTACAATATTTCGATACTAAGATATTAAGATAATTGTTTGAGTTTTTCCAGTTGAGACAGAACCCTCTATTTTCCCAGAAGGGAAGTATAATTCCAGATTTGTGCTCAAGTTATTGAAGTAATTTTGTAACTCAAACTGGCATTTTCTCAGGTAAATACTGAACTTGCAAGTGGTCCCCTAAATGGGATGACATTATTGGAAAGATCTCATTCTAATATATATTCATGAGCATTTAGAAAATTGGTTCAAGGAAAATAATAATAATTTTTGAAAAATGATTGAGACAGTTTAAAAGCTAACTTGAGTACCTAAGACAAAATCCCCTTTACTGAAATAAGAGGCTGCAACCTTATGGGTTCTGACTTCCCAGACTTTTACTAATTGGTTCAAATGCTTGTGAAGGGAATTTTTTTTCTTGAATCCTTTTCATCTTTTGAGGCATGAGATCTGGCCACATTCTGATTCAACTTTCCACTTGAGACCTTGTCTTCAAAGTCTTCTCATGTGCCAGCTTTCTTTGTGTTATGTGCTATGTGTTGTTTTGTTATAAATGTTAAAGATTTCTCGTTTGAGGTGAGATAATGGACTTCTACCTTGAGGTACAGTTCTGAAATTTTTAAGGGAAGGAAATTCAGGTTTCAGGTATTGACATTTTCACCCAGTCACTTTTTGCTTGTTTGTTTTGAGATTTGGGTAAAATAACTGTTTTCTTTAGACTTTTTCTTTTGTGTTATAAGAAAAATGTGCCCTGAGTTTGAAACTACTGTTGAAGAAATCTTGAAAGCTAAAATCCTCAGATATTGGTGGATATGGATCAATTACTTAAAAGTTATTAGAGCATTTGTCACTACAAAAAGAATTATCCCATGTGAATATAAGTTGGTCATGGACTGGGTGGAGTAGACAACAACAACAACAACAACAAAATGCCCATGCATCTTGAAGTAGACTATAAAATAAAGCATAGCCCATACCCATAGGACATCTTGCCAGGTGATAGTCTGACTCCAAGAGATCCAAGGTTTGACTGAAAAATATAAGCAAAAATTCCTTTAAATTAATCTAACCTTCCCTTTTCATTTTTTTTTATTCTGGGTTTAAAATGTTTTGGATTTTCTTGTAAACTATACACAATGCAATTAGGCAAGGGAAAGACTTTCAAGGGATTCAAACAGGAAAAGAAGAAATTAAACTGTCTCTATTTGCAGACGTTATGATAATATATATACAAAGCCCTAAAAACTACATAGAAAAACTACTCAAAAGTATAGACCAGTTCAGTAAAGTAGCAGGATACAAAATCAATGCAAAAAAGTCAATAGCATTTGTCTATACAAACACCAAATCTGAAGAAGAAGAAATTAAGAGATCCATCCCCTTCAAAATTGAAACAAACAAACAAAAAATCAAATATCTGGGAATAAATCTAACAAAAGACATAAAGGACTTATGCAAAGAAAACTATAAAACAATGTTGAGAGAAATAGAAGACACAAGACGATGGAAAGGCATCCCTTGCTCATTGATTGGAAGGATTAACATTATCGAAATGGCAATCCTACCAAAAGCAATTTACAGATTCAACACTATTCCAATAAAAATTTTAATGACATCGTTCAAAGAAATAGATAGAATACTGATGAAATTCATATGGAACCACAAAAAAACCTCGCATAGCTAAAGCCCTCCTAAACTAAAAAGAAAGAAAACGGAGGAATTTCACTCCCTGATTTCAAACTATACTACAAAGCCATAATAATTAAAACAGCATGGTACTGGAACAAAAACAGACACAAAGACCAATGGAACCGAATAGAATACCCAGAATTAAAGCCGCATATCTATGAACAACTAATCTTTGACAAAGGAGCAAAGAAAATGCAGTGGAACAAGGACAATCTATTCAATAAATGGTGCTGGGAAAACTGGACTGCTACATGCAAAAAAAGAAGCTAGACTACTACCTCACACCCTGCACAAAAGCCAACTCAAAATGGATAAAAGACCTGGACATAATACCTGAAACCATCCAATTTACAGAAGAAAATATAGGCAAAACTCTACACGACATACATCTCAGCAAATTCATGAAAGACAAATCCCCCACAGTGAAGGAAATGAAGGACAAGATAAACAGATGGGATTACATCAAAATAAAAAGCTTATATACAGCAAAAAAAGACATTAACCAAAACTAACAGACACCCTACCAACTGGGAAAAGATCTTTGTACACAATACAACTGATAAAGGACTGATAACAAACATTTACAAGGAACTCACACAACTCAACAAAAACAAAGCAAATAACCCCGTCAAAAAATGGGCAGAAGAGCTAAAAGGCACTTCTCTAAAGAAGAAAAGCAAATGGCCAACATGTACATGAAAAAATATTCAACATCACTTATAATCAAGAAAATGCAAATCAAAACAACTTTGAGATACCCCCTCACACCTGTGAGGAAGGCACTCATTAAAAATACAGGCAACAACAAATGCTGGAAAGGATGTGGAGAAGAAGGAAATCTTCTACACTGTTGGTGGGAATGAAAATTGGTCCAACCATTATGGAAAGCTGTATGGCAGTTCCTAAAACTGCTAAAAATAAAGACCTGGATGTAAGACCTGAAACCATAAAATTTATAGAAGAATATATAGACAAAACTCTACATGACCTACATCTCAGCAAACTCTTTAAAGATACATCCCCAAAGCGAAGGAAGTGAAGGAAAAGATAAACAGCCGGGATTACATCAAACTAAAAAGCTTCTGTACAGCAAAAGAGACATTAACCAAAACAAACAGGCACCCTACTAATTGGGAGAAAATCTTTGCACAAATTACAACCGATAAAGGACTGATAACAAAAATCTATAAGGAGCTCACACAACTCAAGAAAAATAAAGTCAACAATCCAGTCAAAAACATGGGCAAAAGAGCTAAAAATAAAACAAACAAACACTTCTCCAAAGAAAAAAAAGAAATGCCCAACAACTATATGAAAACATGTTCAACATCACTTATAATCAGGGAAATGTAAATCAAAACCACAATGAGATACCACCTCATGCCAGTGAGAATTGTGTACATTAAAAAAAACAGGCAACAACAAATTCTGGTGAGGACTTGGAAAAAAAGGAACTCACCTACACTGCTGGTGTGAATGCAAACTGGTCCAACCACTATGGAAATCTTTTGGTGGTTCCTCAAACTGCTAAAAATGGAGGTTCCATATGACCCGGCAGTACCACTTTTGGGAATCTACCCAATGGACACTAAAACATTAATCAAAAAGGATACATGCATCCTCATGTTTATCGCAGCACTGTTCACAATAACTTAGACAAGGAAACAACCCAGATGCCCAAAAATAGATGATTGGATCATGAATAGGTTGTACATATACACAATGGAATACTATTCAGCAATCAAAAATATAAACACATGCAATTTGCAGCCACATGGATGGAGCTAGACGGGATCATGCTTAGTGAAATAAGCCAGAAGGAAAATGAAAAATATTGAATGGGTTCACTTATAGCTGGAATATATGGGACCCGAATAAGAGAGAGACATTCACTGAGGGAGGGGGAGAAAAGAGCACAAGGGACTGTGGTGATGGTTCATGGGTGAACTGGTGGTGGGAAACCTATGGGGAATACACAATAATGTAAAAGACATAAATAATAATAACAATAAAAATGTGGGGGGGAAAGAAATAAACATTATGTAAAAAAAAAAATGACCTAGATATGTTTTATGTATTGCTTGACTCAGCATTCTTTTTTTTTAAATTTATTTAATGACAGAATTGGGGTGTAGGCCAGAGGTACAGGGGGCTAAGAGGATTCACCACAGGTAGAGTGGGGAGCAGAAAAGGCAGAAATATTGAAATACACTGCTGAGGGGAGCAGCAGGTGAGGCAGGATGGGTCTGCTGCTACATATGTGGATTAACTCCCTGGCCTGGCCATAGCGGTGATAGCACTGAGACTTAACCCCTAGGCTACCAGGGAGGTCCTGATTCTTGTTCCTTGTCTTGTGTGTGTTCAAAATTGAAGCTTGGGTAGATCTTCCAAAACAATTTCAAGAGGGGTCAAATAGAGCCCACTTCTGGGAGTCTTCTTCATCAAGTATGAAGGAGGGTGATAAAAAAAGATCTGATCCCAACTAGATGGGATTCTTGGCAGAGTTTTACTTAAGTTCTTAAGTATTTTTTATTTATTATTTTATTTTTTTGAGATTTATTTATTTATTCATACAAGAACTGGGGTGCAGGCCAGAGATGTGTGGAAGGGGGTGAGAGGATTCACCAAAGACGGAGTGGGGAGCAGAACAGGCAGATCGACTGCAATGCACTGCTGAGGAGAGTAGTTGGCGAGACAGCAGACGTCTGTTATGCCATGTGGGAAGCTCCCTGACCAGGGATCAAACTCTCACTGCAGTGGCAGTGGATGGCTTCATAGTGCTGAGATTTAACCTGTTGTGCCACCAAGCAGACCCCTTAAGTCTTTTTTAAAGTGTGATTCATGGTCTCAGGTTATCCTATAGATTGAGGTTTATAGGGAGTATATGGGTTATTGGCTTTTGAAATACAGTGTTATTGCTCTGAATGGAATCGGGCATCCAAAGTAAGACACCTTATCCTTACATCCTTATTCTCAGCAATTGTTTGGTACCTTCTTTAGCTTTTTAAATCCTAGTGGATGAGAAGTTGTTCACAAAGTCGAAAAGATAGTTTTCAGCAAGCAGTTGGGTAAAATTCACTTGCCAGTCTTCAAAGGGTTCTTGCCTTGATAATGTACTCCAGGAGCTTTAGGATGTGAGACAGTCTTAAGTTATTCTTGACACATAAATGACAACTTTGCGTAATTTGTTGAGATACCTTATGCAAAAAGTTGTCCTTTAAATATGCAAGACCTCTAGCAAAGTATCTCTCCTATAGTGGCATCCTTCATATCTACTGCAGATAGACTAAGACCTTTGGAAGGGATATAGCACACATGAATTCATCCTCCAAGTGGACCTGGGGTAAAAATTAGTAAATCCCCATTCACAGGGCCTTTCATTCCCAGTCAGTATATCTGGGGATGAGTTAAGTTGATGAGATGGATGAGTGTCCCTTGTAGTGCAGTGGCCTTGGCTGTACAACTAGTTTATCTCTTGTCTTCTGCAACCCCTTTGGTGACAAAGACAGTGCATCACCACTATAGCTGATGGCAAAGCTACTGCTTTCATCAAGGCAAAGATTTCTAGTAGGTGCTTAATATCTATTACTGACTGTGAGGAGTTTTCTTTCTGGCCACATGGCCCACATGGCTGAATTTATACAATAATGAATAAATATTTTGAGTCAGTATGTTTGTCCTCTTACCTTGAGAAAGTACCAGCACTCAGGTTAGGGCTACCAATTTAGCTTTTCGTGTCAGTATTGTTACATGAAGGACCGTGGCTTCTATGGTGTGCTCAAGTGTTGCCATTGGATGACCTATTTGTCAGTGGCCTTATTCAATAGTACCACTACCACCAGTAAACAACTCCATTCTGGATCTGTCAGGGATTGGTCAGTCAAATATGGTATGCTAGCATCCAATGTTTCAGTGTTTTTTTTTTTTTAAGATTTATTTATTAATGTGTACAAGTTGGGGTACAGGCCAGAGGTGTGGGGGCGGTGAGAGGGTTCACCAGAGATAGATTGGGGAGCAGAACAGGCAGATTGACGGAAATACACCACTGAGGAGAGCAGTAGGCAAGGCAGGAGAGGTCTGCACCATGTGGGAATCTCCCCCGCTGGGCATCAAACTCGCGTTTCTGCTGCCGATAGCTCCATAGCACAGTGCCTAACCTTTGTGCCATCAGGGTGGCCCTGTTTCATGGTTTTATGAGTTAAGATGTTATCTTCACTGTACTCTAGATTGCTCAGAAGCCAAGTAGCTGTATTTAAAGATCTAGTAACTCATAGGTGAACACTGGGCTTATCTAATAGAGTTGCTTTATATTTCACATGTGCCCAGCAGTCAAACAAAGTCTACCTTTCTGTTCCAGTAGTGTCAAAACCTGGGGTGGCATATACACAGTGATGGACTGGTGCTATGTAAATTTTTCTTCTTCGTATTTTTCTTCTTCGTATAGATGATTGCAATTGGCAGTTACAGAATACAAACATGGAGGCCAGCCTTTAGTGGTGTAGTCCATTATTCAGGCAGATATGTAATTGGCTGCATTTCTGCTCTCAAAACTTGGATTAGCAGCACCAGGCCTAATTCCTATCTATTATTCACATAATGTCTAAAAGGACTCCTAGGGTCTGGTGGCCCTTAGGCTGGTACTTATATCAATACTCCCTTCAGTTCATTAAATGCTTGGTGGCATTATAGAGTCCTTGCCTCCAAAAATAAGCTTAAGGATCCAGGCCTTTGAAGATATATATAAAGATTTAGCTATTAACCAAAATTTGAGAATCCAATTTCTTCAAAACCTAGCCATTTCCAAAAACCCACATGCCTTTGATCACCAAATACTTTGCAAGATGAAATTAACTGCTTTTTCATAGTCATGAGCCTTCATTTGTCTTTCTTAATCTCAAATTACCTTTGCTTACAAATCTGAGTTTCTAATTCAACACCTTACAAACTCATTCTACTAAGTGATTAAAAAAATATATAATATTTTCTAGATAAGAGTCAAATTCAGGACGGTAATTAGTAAATTATACACATATTGTAGGAGATGCCCTGTTTACTTAATTTTACTTAATTTATTTCTTTAAACATCTTGTGTAATTTTTCACAATAAGGATTTCTCCCCTCAGATTTGGTCACCAGTTTTGTAACCACCAAAGTACCCACAGTCCTCCACCTGACTCCAGTTTTTCAGTTGCCTTTTCTGAGATACATAACTAGAATTTTCTGAAATATTATTGGAGGAATTCTTAAGCCATTGTGGAAGCAGAATCTAGAAATATTCAGAATGTTTTTGGACTCAGGGTCTTGCCATTCAAAATTTCTTCAACAGAAGAAATTAGTTAATCCTGGGCCTCCTTGGTGGCACAAGAGGTTAAGTCTCAGCACCATGAAGCTATCAGCAGCCATCGCAGGATTGAGTTCGATCCCTGGCCAGGGAACTGACCCACATGGCACAGCAGACCTCTCCTGTCTCACCCGTTTCTCCTCTCAGCAGTGCATTTCAGTCAATCTGCCTGTTCTGCTTTTGGTACCGGACTCTCACATTTGTCCATTCACATTTAAACTTTTTATATCCTTGGGTTTTCACTTGGAGAAAGTGTATATAGTTGGTTTGTGGATTGTGCTTTATTTTCTTTTAAATTATTCTGTCCCTCTTTTTATTTTTATAGGTAAATCAAATCTATTCATATATAAATAATTAGAAATTGAGAGGAAATTACTCTTGCCATTTTTATTATATTTTATCTATTATTAATAACTTTTTGATATTCATTTCTCATATATCTGCTTTCCTTTTTCTTTAGTTGATTATTTATGGAATGATACATTTTCCTTTGTATGTGTGGTTTAGACATTTTCTTTGTAATTACTCTGGGGCTTACATATAGTATCCTAAAATTATTGGAATTTAATTGATTTTTAAACATTTTATTTTTTTATTTATGCATATAAGTACTGGGATGTGGGCCAGAAGTGTAGGGGTGAGAGGATTCACCAGTGACAGAGTGGAGAGCAGAACAGGCAGATTGACTGAAATATACTGCTGAGGGAAGCAGTGGGTGAGACAGGAGAGGTCTGCTGTGCCATGTGGGTTAGATCCCTGACTGGGGATCGAACTCAGGCCTCAGTGGCTGGCAATAGCTTGATAGTGCTGAGACTTTAACCCCTGCACCACCAGGGAAACACTGGAATTTATTTTTAATTGCTATCAATTAACCTTAACCACCTAAAAGAATTTACTTTCAGACAGCTTTGTTACTTCCCTTAATTTTTTAATTGTGTAAGAGGTTGTATATGTATATGATAGGTACATAATGTATGGCAGACAGGAGTGTTCTCAGGCTTTCCCACCCTCCCCTTGTGGATGGGCCTCTCCAGGTCGTGTGCCTGATGGCAGGCGCCTGGGGGTGTGTGTGTGATTAGTGCAGCATAGCTTGGGAGCATGGCTTAGCATAGCGTAGTGTGGGGGGCATGGCATAGCATAGCATGGGGTAGTAAAGTAGTAGTTGAGTAGTTGTGATGTGGTGTGGTGTGATGGTGTGTGGAGTACAAACAAAGAAAAGAACATTATGACAACAACTAACAGAGCAAGTTTGCTTGGACTGATGCTGAACCTGCTTGGTTTATGGTGGTTGCAGAATAAATGGCATAGAAGGTAGGACAGTTCAACGCAGATGGGTATGAGACCCTTTGAAATCCTTTGAAGGGATTCTGGGGTGGCCGGCCATGAGCAGATGGTACTCGGTGGCCAGCCTCCTCTCTAGTGGGCACATCCCCAGGAATGAACAGAAGTAGATAGATCTGCATTGCCTTTGGAACAGGCCCTATACGAAATAGATGAGGCCTTGGATACATATAGTCCTGCTAGGCAGTAAGGGCTGTGGCTGTAGATGTGCTATGTGGCTTGTGTCTGGAGACCACAGCTGGGGAATTTCATCTTGGGGTGTGTATGGTAAAGGCAATGGTGCACAGATATGCTAAACATCTTCCCATACAACTGCTAGTCCCTAGGTGAGTGACTAACACCAAGCAATATTGCTTGCCAGGAGGCCACAAGGAAATTTCAGACACCATCTTGGAGCTGGAGAAAGTGGGCATTGTTTGTACTGCTCACAGCCCCTACAATTCACCCATGTAGCCAGTGAAGAAGTCTGATGGCTCTTGGCGCATGACAGTGGACTATCATGAATTAAACCAAGTAGTCCCCCCCTTGCATGCCACAGTGCCGTCAGTGGGCAAATGATGGATCATCTGCGCCATGAGCTAGGCATGTATCATTTTGTGACTGATCTGGCAAATGCTTTTTTCTAAATCGAATTAGCCCCAGAGAGTCAGGAACAGTTTCCTTTCACTTGGGAAGGCTGGCAATGGACATTCACTGTGCTCCCACAGGGTATCTGCACAGCCCTGCTCGGAGCCATGGGCGGGTGGCACCAGACCTGGCCCTGTGGAAGAGGCCATCTTGAGTATGTAGGTATCATTATATTGATGACATTTTGTTGACTAGTGACTCTCTTGCAGATTTGGAAAAGGCTGTACCTCTCCTATTGACACACCTGAAAACATGTGGTTGGGCGATCAATGAGAGCAAACTGCAGGAGATTGAACTGTCCATTAAGTTCTTGGGGGTTGTCTGGTTGGGTAAGACAAAGGTTATCTCTGATGCTGTAATAGATAAAGTACAAGCTTATCCCACTCCAACAACAGTACAACAGTTGCAAGGCTTTCTGGGCCTGCTGAGGCCCAGCTCCTATGGCCCATGCAATGTTGATATGTAAGGGGGGCAGATGGGATTGGTCTGCTGAGGCAGACACAGCATTTGCCACAGCCAAACGGACGATAAAGACTGCCCAGGCCTTGCGGGTGTTTTATCCATCCTGACCCCGTGAGCTGGATGTGCATGTTACTCAGGAAGGGTTTGGGTAGGGACTCTGGCAGAAATCAGAGAGGCTGCGACAGCCTATCAGGTTCTGGTCCCAACTCTGGAAGGGGGGCTGAGACTAGGTATTCCTTAACTGAAAAACAGCTAGCTGCAGTGTATGCAGTCTTACTAGCTACTGAAAGTATAACTGCCAAAGCTCCTGTCTTAGTGAGAACCACCTACCCAATAGCTGGGTGGATATGAGATTGGACAACAAAGCCCCTTAGTGGTGCTGCTCAAATGCCCACCTTGGCAAAGTGGGGGCCATAACTAGAACAGTGTTGTACACTGTCAACTAGCCCTTGAAGGGCGGAGTTGCAGGAGATTCTTGGTCCTGTGACAGATGTCTGTATGGAATCGACCTCAGAAACCTGTGTAGAAGCCAAACCTGAAGATAGTCCCCATAAGGATGGACAAGCACCGATTCCAGCAGGGGCCTGGTACCCTGACGGCTCCAGCCGGGGCCAGCCAGTGTCTTGGACAGCTGTGGCTGTACACCCAGAAACAGAGACCATTTGGTTTGGAACAGGAACAGGACAGAGCAGCCAATGGGCTGAACTGCGAGTAGTATGGATGGTGGTGGCCCATGAAACTTCCCCTCTGGTAATTTGTATTGACAGTTGGGCTGTATACAGGGGTCTGACACTGTGAATCTCCACATGGCATTTAAATGGCTGGACAGTCATGCATTGGCCAGGCCCCATGGAAAGATCTATGGGATCTGGGGCATCAAAGCAGGTGACTGTTTATCACGTCACAGGGCATGTCCCATTGACCTCACCAGTCAATGACGAAGCAGACACCCTAGCCCAGGTGCGATGGCTTGAAATTGCCCCGGGGTGGGATGTTGAGCGCTGGCTGCACAGACTCCTGCTCCATGCAGGATAAAAGACGATGTGGGCCATTGTGAGGACCTGGGGTCTACCTGTGACTTTAAAGGAGGTCCAGACTGTTTGTGGCCCATGTGTAGTGTGTTCCAGGACTTACCCACGGTGACCTTTTGCATCCACAGGCCAGGTGTTGCAGGGGCAAGTGCCCCTGACACCCTGGCAGATTGATATCATTGTACCACTACCTCACTCTGATGGACAGCAGTGTGAAGTCACCTGTGTGGACACTGCTCACGGTTTATTGGCAGCTTATCCTGCTCCACACACAGCCCAAAAGGTGGTTTTAGCAATACTGGCACGCCCATGTGCTGCATATGGATGTCCACTGGTAGTGGAGAGCGACCAAGGGACTCATTTTGCAGGTACTTGGGTGCAGCAGTGGGCCAAGGACATGGGTGTTGAATGGAAATTTCACACTCTATAATTAGAGCATTATAACAGCTTGCTAAAGCAAGGACTGAGGGGTACAGCCCCCACTCCGACGTTGGCGAGGTGGAGCTGAAGCCTGTGGGATATGCTACGAACATTAAATGAGAGGAGCAGAAAAGGCAGCATGGCTCCGGTGGAGACTCTGCTGCATCATGCCTCTGCTCCCCTCCAATTGCAAATACAGAATTCGGATATTTTGTTAAAGCCTGGATTTGGACAGGAGGGCAATATTTTATTGCCAGCCCCAACCAGGGTTAACCCAGGGCAGACTGTGGACTGGGAATGGCCCTGGACTGTGAAGCCTCGGCACATGAGCTGGGTGGCTCTGATAGCCCCTTGGGGTTGTGGTCTGGAAGCTGACTTGCAGGTAACATCATGGGTGATTGCACAGTGGCTGCCACAGGTGTGCGTTACCCACCCTGGTGTGGCAGACCAGAACGCAACTTTAAAAGGAACACTTGTATTGACCTTATGGCCCATTATGAGCTCGCCACTCTTATTGCATGTAGACCCTTCTGATGCTTCTTCACTGGCAAAGCAAGTGTGGTACTCTGGTCCTGGAAGACCACTGATGCCAGCTACAATGTTATCTTTGGATGCAAAATTGGCATGCGTATTGCCAGATGGGAGGGATCTCCCATTGCTGGTACCAATAACTTCTTTATCTTTCGCCCCTAGGAGGAATTGGGCTTAGTTATATTGTGTTATAGTCTGTTGTATTTTATTGTACTCAGTTTTGTAGTGTTTTATTTTTTTTTTTTTGGACGGTTTAGCAGAAAACCCTGAGGAGGTAGATTGTAGGGTAGGCGGGAGAGTTCTCAGGCTTTCCTGCCCTCCCCTTGGGGATAGGCCTCTGCAGGCCATGTGCCTGATGGTGGGTGCCTGCGGGTGTGTGGCTTAGCATAGCATAGCATGGGGGGTGTAGCATAGCATAACGTGGGGTAGTAAAGCGGTAGTAGAGTAGTCATGGTGTGGTGTGGTGTGACGGTGTGTGGAGTACAAACAAAAGAACATTATGACAACAACTAACAGAGCAAGTCTGCTTATACTGATGTTGAACCTGCTTAGTTTAGGGTAGTTGCAGAACAATAATTAAAACTACTCTTTCAGCAGCATCCCTGGTAGCGCAATGGGTTAAGTCTCAGCCTATGAGGCTATTCAAATCCACTGCAGTACAAGTTCAATTCCCAGCCAGGGAGCATCCCACATGGCGCAGCAGACGTCTCCTGTCTCATCTCCTGCTCCCCTCAGCAGTGTATTTCAGTCAATCTGCCTGTTCTGTGACCCTCTTTGAATCCTTCCCCCCTACACACACACCTCCAGCCTACACCCCAGCTTGTATGCATAAATAAATAAATTTTCAAAAATAAAATAAAACTCCTCTTTCATGTGTTTATTTTTAAGCACTGAAGAATGTATAAAATGGAGTTATAAAGTTACTTAAAATAAGACTGATTCATAGATTTTTTCATGAGTTTAACACTATTAAATTTCTTCTTTATTTTTAACATTTTCAATTTATTTGAATTCTATGAACTAGTCTATTCCTTTATTGAAACCAACAAAAATAGCTACTTTTGACTTTTATCTGGAATACCTAGTGTTAACACATTATCTCAGCTTTTCTAGGATTGTGTTATATACCCCCATTTTTTGAAGAAAATTGTCTCATACATAGAATTCTTGCTTTTCATTTTTTTTCTTTAAGTATCTAATACCACTGCCTTAGATATTATGCTGAAAAATCTGCTAATAGTCTTAATGGATATCATTTACATATGGCAAATCTTGTTTCTGTTCCTGCTTTCCATATTCTGTCTTCACCTTTGATTTTAAAATGTTTGATTATTATGTGTTTCAGTGTAGATCTCTTTAGGTTACCTTACCTATAATTGCATTCATATCATTTATGCATTCATAACATTTATGCATCTATGGATGCTGGTATCTGTATTTTTCCCCAAATTACAGAAGTTTTCAGTTATTATTTTATCTGACAATTTCTCTGTCACTTACACATTTTTCTTTTTTTTAAAACTGAGACTCCCATAATGAATATATTAATGCTCTTTGATCTCCCTGGTGGTGCAATGGGTTAAGCACAGCTCTATGAAGCTATCTAGAGCCACTGTAGCACAAGTTTGATACTCGACCAGGGAGATTCCCACATGGCACAGCAGACATCTCCTGCCTTGCTCGCTGCTCCCCTTAGCATTATACTGCACTGATTTGCCTATTCTGCTCTCCACTCTGTCTCTGATGAATCCTCTCACCACTCCACACCTCTGGCCTACACCCCAGCTTGTATGCATAAATAAATAAATCTTAAAAATATATATATTAATGCTCTTAGCTGACCTTTTAAGTCTCTTAAGATTTGTTTACTTTCCTTTGTTGTTTCTTTCTTCTCACACCCGATAATTCCAAATACTCCTTTCTTTAGCTATGCAAATTCTTTCCTTGACTTATTCAAATTTTGGGGACCATGTGTTGACATTTTTTTTCAATTCAGCTATTATATGTATTAAATCCAGTATTTATGTAGAGTTTTGTATAATTTTGTGTAATTTCAATGTCTTTGTTGAAATTTTCCTTTCGTTCATACATATCTTTCTTGGTTTCCTTCATTTCTTTGATGTGTTTTCCTTAAACTCTTTGAGAGGATATTAGACAGTCATTGTTAATTATATATCTGATTCTAGGGAATTCCTGATCTTATGAAATTACAAGAGACACTGCCAGCCACCTGTCTGGAGCAGTGAAGCTTTGGATTCATGCCAGGGGAGTGATACAATGGTCCTGTCTCACAACCTCCACGGAGACCCCATAAGCCGCCCAGAAGACTGGTGAAGTCTTCAGTTCACACCAGGAAGGTGATAGAGTGGCTCCAGAACTCACAACTTCTCAGAAGACGACCCCAGTGAACTTTGTAGATAGGTGAAGTCCTGCGTAAACTTAAGGGAGATGCTGGAGTGGCCCCATGTCTCACATTCTCCAAGGTGACAACACCAGCTGTCCATCAAAAACAGTGATATTTTTGACCAATGAGAGGGGAGAAATCCCACCACAGCAGCTGGGATCAAAAGGAAATAATGGGGAGAATGAGACATTAGAAAAAATTGCTACATGAGTCCTCAGGGGAATAATACAACAGAGAAAAAGAGAGAGAGAGAGAGAGAGAGAGAGAGAGAGAGAGAGAGAGAGAGAGAGAGAGAGAGAGGGAACAATCATACACAAATCTCCAGAACCCAACTTCAAAGAATTGGAAGAAGTGTCCCTCCTATCAGATATAGATATTAAAACTGTCAGGTCAAGTAAATTTAAAAAATACAATACTAAGAAAATGCAAAAAAAATGAATATTTTTATAAATAAAATCATGAAAGAAAAAATAAGAAGACACTGGAAATTCTGGATATAAAAAGAGAAATTTAAAATAAGAAAAATGCAGGAGAAAGTTACAAAAGCAGAATACACCAAATGGAAGAATGAATTCGTGTACAAGAAGAATGTAAATGGTAAAAGAAGAGAAAAACAGTAAAAAACTAATGAAAGAAAGAACCATTCTAATAATTATCTGACTCCTGAGGAAAGACAACACAAGAATAATGGGAGTACTGAAAAGGGAAGAGAGAGAGAAATGAAGAGAAAATTTAAAGGAATACTGGAGGAAAGCATCCTAAAATTAGACATGGTGAATTGGGATTTTTGGAGCAGGCTTGGAGTCTGAGGATCCCAAGTGGACTTTTTCTTGGTTCCTGTCTTCAGCAAGGAAATAATTCAATGCTCAGACCAAAGTTACAGAAAAGTAAAAGATTTATTGATAGATAGGAAGAAGGACAGGTAAGCTCTGCAAGCAAAGAGGTGTCCTGTGTGGGTAGCCACTGAAGGGGAAAGAAGAAGGTGCTTATATGGGTATAGTGGCCAAGGAGTGAAGGGTTAGCCATTGGGTGTCTCCATGTTGTGTTGCTTGCTGACTGGTTGGGTTCAGTGGGGTCTCCTAGGCTACCAAGGCCCACTGAGCTTGTAGAGTTCTCATAGGTTCTCTTAGGTTGCAAAGGCACACTGAGTTTGCCCATGTTACCTGGCTTACATTTCCAAAATGAACTTGGGTTCGTTGCTTTAGTAACAGTGGTGTTGTGGACATGCCACTCTTTACTGGGTTGAGGACACCTTCCTGAGCTGCATTTTAAGAATCTTATTCATCTTTTCAGCCCTTCCAGATGACTTAGGCATCGAAGCACAGTGGAAGTGAAATTATATTCCCAGGGCACTGGGGAAGCTCCCTGAGTGACTCCAGCCTTGAAGACTGGACCCTGTCAGTCTGCAGACTCTGGAGATTTCCAAAATGAGGGACAATTTGTACCCACAAGATACCAGAAAGTTAAATAACTGGTTACTGCCTTTTTGTATTTGATCTTCAATGTCTGAGCAGAGGACAATGTCATCTACATACTGCAAAACAGTGGTCGCTGGCCAGAAAAATTCAGCTAAGTCTCAGGTCAAGGGTTATCCAAACAAATGAGTGTTTTCCTAAAAAACTCTGGTGAAGAACAACCAGGTTAACTGGGAAACAGAGTTTGATGGAGATGCAAAAACAAGCAAGAACTGTGAGTTTGGATGCATAGGTATATAAAAGAAAGTGTCATTGAGGTCAAGGACTATGAACAATTTGCTTAACACTGGAATCTGGGCCAGGAGAGTACACAGATTAGAGAATAAAGGATGCAAAGGAATTACAACCCTGTTCACTAATCAGAGGACTTGAATTATTCTCCATTCCATATACAGTTTTATTACCCTTAAAATAGGCATATGGCAGGGGGCATTGCAAGGTTTTAGAAGTCCTTGCACTTTTAGGTTGTCCATTATAACCTTGAGAACCTGTTTGACCTCTGGTTTGAGGTGATACTGTCTTTGCCTTGGAAAATTTGAATTGTCTTTGAGATATATTTGGATAGGGGATGCTGTCAGCACCCACCCGATTTTTCCCTGCTTGGCCCACACTGTTGGGTCTATTTCTGACTTTATTAAGGACAAACAGAGAGTTGGCTGGGTTTCGGCAAAACATATAGCTGTTCCCAGGTGAGCCAGAATGTCTCTGCCTAATAATGGAGTAGAGCAATCAAGCATGACCAGAAAGAATGAGAAAAGAGGTGGGAGTCCCAGGAGCAACTTAAGAGCTCAGTACAGTGTCAGAAAATTGAGGTCCTAGATACATTCAGTCTGGTCTCAATTTTAAAGTGAAGTTGACCTTGGTGGGAGGTGAGAACAGAGTAGGTGGGCTCAGTGACTAATAAAAAGTTGATATCCAGTCCCTTCATCCCCAGAATAAACCAAGGTTCCTAAATGGTGAATATGGTAGTTGTGCCAACAGGAGTCGAGGTGAGAGCTAGGCTCCATCAGTCCCTTTGGACCAATTGGGAGGCCAGACCTGACCCCTGAGACCTTCACCTCAGGGGCACTCTGATCTCCAGTGGTAACCCTTGCAGTCAGGGGAAGGTTTTGGAGAGCCTGGGGGTTTATTATGAGCATAGTTCTTTTTAGAGTTTCCTTATTTGCCACACCAAAACAGCAGCCGTTGGGTGTGTCTTCTGGGGTTCCAGAGTGGAAGTCCACAAACGGGCACTAAGGCAGTAACCTTAACATGTCTCTAATTTCTCAATGGTGTCCCTCTTCTTGATCTCTATTAAAATAGACAGAATTGGCCACCTCTATGAGCTTCTCCAGTGTGGTGTCTGGGTCCAAAGCTAACCTTTGTAACTTCCTCCTAACGTTGAGGGCAGATTGGGGGATGAATTTGTCTTTTAGAATTAGCTCCCGGGATACCATGTGAGGACTAAGAGAATTATGCTGGATAGAATTTTTTTAGGCATTTCAAGAATGCAGAATGATTTTCATTGGGCCATTGACGTACAGCAGGAAACTTGTAATAATTAGTTTGCTTGGACAGATAGCCCTTAAACTTTCAATAACACAGATAAGAAAGTGATTACATGAGGATCTGTTATGCTCATTCTGATAGGTCCATCTTGGATCTGTCTGGAGAACTGCCACCTACCCCCGGGGACATTGATTACACTGGTAAACAGTGAGATCGTTACTGATTTTAAAAGGCCATAATCTGTAGTATCTTGGTGTGCTGAACATGAATATAACCCTGAAAATTTTTATTAGCTCTCATTTTGTTTTTTTTTTTTAATTTTTTTTAATTTTATTTATACATACAAGCTGGGGCACAGGCCAGAGGAGTGGGGCGGCGAGAGGGTTCACCAGAGACAGAGTGGGGAGCAGAACAGGCAGATCAGAAACACACTGCTGAGGAGAGCAGCGGGCAGGGCAGGAGAGGTCTGCCGCACCATGTGGGATTCTCCCCGGCCGGGCGTCGAACTCGCGTCGCCGCTGCCGTCAGCTCCACAGCGCAGCGCTCAACCGCTGCGCCACCAGGGAGGCCTTAGCTCTCATTTTGAAGATATTTCATATACTTCACTTTATATGTTTCACAGTGTAAATGTATCCAGTAGGACTGCAACAACATCCTAAATCAGCCTAGAATGATGTAATATCGCATCGCATTGCTAATACCATCATGCACATGTCATCCACATTGCATCATTTTCTGATGCAATGCAATACTACTGCCAGGCAGCTGCTGAAGTAAGCTGACATCAGCAGTGCACTATAGAAAGCCCTGTCGGAAAGGTTGGGCATTGAAAATATTTCAGACTTTGTGTCAGACAGTTTAAGCTACTATTACAGAGAACTGTCATTGTTTTATACATTTAGGCACAATACAGAACAGTCATGACTCAAAAGTGTGTTAATAGCATGGACACTTTCTGCTCTATTTGAGGGGAAGTGACATTTGCCAACCAGATGAAAAGTATCACTTCTCAAGTGAAGAAGGCTTATCATCTTTACTTGGGATGCAAGGTTGGTGTCCAAGACAAGCCTTAGACTCCACATATATGCTGTGCTACAATGTACAACACAGCTTTCACAGTGGTGAAATGGCAAAAGATCATCAATGCCATTTGCAGTCCCCTTGGTGTGGAGATAGTCAAGCAACCACATAAAAGACTGTTATTTCTGCTTGGTTCCTCCTCTTTCCGGCGGAATAACGAAGCAAAAGAAGTCGAGAAGAGTCGACCCAAACATTCTGTTTTCATTGAGACCAGTTCCACATGGTGAGGGACTTCCTATTCCAGAACCTCCAGAAGAATATTCTCTTGATTCATCTAATGAGGACAAGGCTGAGCCGACCTGTTCTTCTCCTTTTCCATCAATATGCAGTGATCCAGATTTTCACTGTGGTGCATCATCAACCCCACACAGACTAACAGAGCAAGAACTCAATGACCTGGTTCGTGATTTGGACTTATCTAAGAACAAGGCAGACTTGGTAGGATCAAGATGCCAACAATGGAATCTTCTAGAAGATGTCAATTACTTTCTATCTAAAGCACCACCAGCAATTGGAACCTTTCTTCAGAGAGGAAAGTACTCTGGTATTCTGTTCTGACATTGAGGGCCTCATGAATGCCTTAGAAATCACTCATGACTCACAAGAATGGAGACTATTTCTAGACTCTTCGAAACTGAGTCTTAAAGCTGTGTTTTGAACAGTGGAAACTGTCTTCCATTGTGAATAGCTGTTCCATCGGCATTGAGACCTGTTCCACATGGCGAGGGACTTTCTATTCTAGAACCTCCAGCAGAATATTCTCTTGATTCATCTGATGAGGACAAAGCTGAGCCTACCTGTTCTCCTTTTCCATCTTCTATTCCTGAACAACTATACTAGAGACAAGCGAAGAAATCTAAGAAATAGTCTATGACTTGATTTTTTATAGGTATTAACCGAAGGTCTATTACTATTGGCATGCATTTCGTGATGTAAACATCAATTTATTGCATATTACATAAAAACTAAAGCCAACATTAGAATTTGACTGTCATAGTCGTGTGAGCACATACAAATTGATAATAAATGACTAACTTTATTTCAGTAACATGATTTTTGTAAAAATTTGTTGACCAGTGTTATTGGTGATGTGCAACTGGGCCCCATATGTTACAGCTATATCTAGTGCTGAGCATTTTTTTGAGCCAATGAGAATCTGATTAAGAATAATGTGCCTCCCTCATGGTGTAAGGGGTTGTCTCAGCATTATGAAGCTACCAACAGCCACTGCAGCAAGAGTTTGATCCCAGGCCATGGAACTTCCCACATGGTGCAGCAGACCTCTCCTGTCTTACCTGCTGCCCCCTCAGTAGTGTATTTCAGTAGGTCTGTTTGTTTTGCTCCCCACTCTGTCTCTGGTGAATACTCTGACCCCCCACACCACTGGTCTAGGCCCCAGTTCTTGTATGTATAAATAAATAAAATAAATCTTTAAAGATTGAGCATTATGTAACCCAAGGATAACTAAAAAACCTGCCCCAGATTTATATTTGTATAGGTTTGTGAAAACTTTCCCTAATCTTCCTTAATTTGCTTGAGGTCTTTGAGAGAAAAGGAACATGTATCCTCATGGATCCCTAGTTGTCTTTGGGAACCTCCGATAAAAGACAAAGATTAGCCCTGTTGGGGGGTCCAGAGTATCTAGAACCCAAGAGAATCGAAGGCAAGGAGGGTTAAAGGGCTTCAGGGGGCTCCTTTGGGGCTTTGGAGTAAATTTTGAAGTTTCTTCAGAATTTAAACTATCTGGTTGTTTTTACTTAGAAGATCAGGAGACTGTGGCCAAGGATAGCAATGTCTTCTACTGGAATGACATAAACCCTGATTTTCATGTAAGGCAAAGAACACTTAGACATATAAGGCTTTTGACCAACTTTCCTGCTTTTCGCAAAAGAGATCTAACTGAAAAATACTATTGTAATTTATACTTCCCTCTGAGGGCCTGCATTCCCCTTCCTCCAGCTTGTAGAATAGCCAGACTTCAATAGAAAAGAAGACCAGATGTTTTTTCTGAGGGGTTGAGGGTTAAAAGAGTCCCAGTTTTCAAGGACACATTTCAGAGGTAAGTAGGCAGTGGAGGGTTTACACAAGTTACACAGGCTCCATCAAATAGGTTACCAGTGTTTTGACTGGGTTCCCAGAAAGCTCACCAGAGAAGTGCACAGGGAGAGCTGCTTGTGCTCAGCAGAGTGTGAAAGGAGAGAAAAAAGTGAAGCCATCTGCATTAGGCTTTGAATGAAGGAGAATGGAGAATAGCTCCCTTTCTACAAGGTAGGACGATACGTGGTCCATGAACTCCTCTAGAAGTATTTAGCAGCTCCCAAGAAAAGCCTAAGGCACCTGACACAGTTGATTCAAGATTTTTGAACAGATAACAAAGGGAGACAATGTAGTTAAGAAAGAGATTGATAGATAGGGACAGATTTGATTGACAATCACCAATCTAAGTCACAGTACCAGATGAATTGGGGTTTTTGGAGCAGGCTCAGAGTCTGAAGACCCTAAGGCATGCTCTTTCTCCATTCTTGTCTTCAGCAATGAAAAGATTCAACATTGAGACCACAGTTACAGAAAGGTAAGATTTTATGGAAAGATAAGAAGGACAGGAAAACTCTCAGCAGAGAATAGGCCTACATCAGTAGCTGATTGATAGACAAGAGGAAGAACAGAGTGCTCTCCAAACAGAGAGGTTTCCTGAGTGGGTAGCCACTGAAGTGGCGAGAAGCATGTGCTTAAATGGTTGTAGTGCAAGGAGTGGCAGCATGGCCTTTGGGTGTCTTCATGTTGTGTCTCTTGCTGTTTGGCTGGGCCTGAGGGAGTCTCTTAGGTTACTGAGGTCCATTGATTTTGTCCATGTTACCTGATCTACATTTCTGAAACTAGCTTGAGTCCACTGATTTACCATTGTGTTATTGTATTGGTATTCTGGACATTCCACTCTTTACTGGGTTAGAGGGGGGTATCCTCCTGGATCCAAATGATTGTTTTTTCAATCAGGTTGATAAATGGACTTGGAGCTTGTTGCACCCTGTTCTAAATTGACTGCCTATACCCATTTCCTGACTCCCTACTTCAATGGAGACAAATTTCAAATCCAAGAAGTTAAAAGAACCCCAGGATACCTAAATAAATCAGGAACTACCACAAAGCATGTAGCACTGAACTTTTAAGGGTTCAAGGCAAGAAAAAATATTGAAGCTGATAGGGGGAAGAAGCAAAAAATACTGTCAAGGTGAGAATGGAATGATGTGTACCAAATACTTAAGATAAAATCAGGCAGGAAAGAATACTCTACCCTAGAAGGCTCTCTTTCAGATATGACGAAAAAAGGAGATCATAAGACTAGACAACCTCTCCAATAAATATTGACATGAGCTCATACATCTAAACCAAAAAGTAGAGCATATACAAAGATCTGAATAAGAAATAGATTGAACCATTGTATTGATAGACCTAGCTAGAGTGTTAGGCAAGAGAAAGACATACAAGGAATTCAAATTGGAAAGAAGAACTAAGTTTCAGTCCTTAACACAAGCATGTTAGGCTAATGGGAGTGGAATCTCTGCACCAATATTTGCCAAACAACCACAACACCCAGAATTTCTGATTCTCATGACAGTCCACATAGTCTCTACAGATGTGTTGAAACTGCCATTTAAATTTTTCTTCCTGCAAAGGGTCCCCATAGCTCGTGAACTAGGTAAATAGCCTGGGCTGTGACTCTTAGAAATAATTTCCTTGACTGTCAGAGTGACTGTTCACCTACAGTCTGTTTGTGTGGGGTCCAACAAAAGTTGTTGATTTACTTTAGTTCAGAATTTACTTCTTATAAAAACAGAAGTTTCACCTTCTGCAACATCTCATATCAGAGTAAAAATCATTATTCTTTGTATTCTTTTGATTTGAAAGTTTTTTGTTGTTGTTGTTTTTCAAGTGTTTGACTTTGACTCAGTGTTTCCAGGTTTCATGCAGAAATCCAAACTTCATATGCTTGAATGCTGGCATATCATTTGTTGATTGCCATTCTTAAATTAATCTATAGCCTAATTTAAGCATACATAACATGTTCCAGATTAAATAAAAATACACACTTTAATCATGTATTTTAAAAAATATATTCTTCTTTGAAATAACTATGCAAATCACTGATTAATAAGAAGAGACTATGTTAACAAAATATGGTAGCAAAATGTAAAAAATATGCACATTTATACTGAAATAACTTAGTAACAGAAACCTTTAATTCTAAATGTCGTTGCTAGCTGAATATTTAATAGCTCTTGTGCAATTGTATAAAAAAATCTGTCGTGATTCTTGTTCCAGCTGTTTCCCTGGTGACCGGATCCAGGAGCAGGCTGCTTTTTTGACTGCCAAAAATTCTGCTAAGTTTCTGTGCCTTTTAACTGGAATTATTCCCATGTAGAGGATATTTGATAATAGGAGATAAAAATGGGGAATTATTTCTTATTTTTGTACTACAACACAAAGAGTTTAACACTGTTAGTGAGACCTCCTGGAACTGAAATATAAAACTAAAAGTCAATTCACTTAGTGCCGATCTGCTTGATGTTATATCAAAGAATGCATTCTCTTTTCCGCCTTAATCTGCCTTTTGCTACCTGAGAATAAAGCTTTCAAAAATAATTTCAGTACTACCTTCTGGGGAACCTCAACAAAACTGAGTCAAATCACAGGTGATGACTGTGCAAAAATATATCCCTTCTTTCCAAGACTAAATGCTTAATCTAACCAAATATGAAATTAATGTGCAAATAGAATAAACATGTTGATTGAAGCATGAGAAACAATATTTCTTCACTTTTAAAATGTAAGGGAAATTATAGTGCCTTAAATTATATATATATATATATATATATATATATATATATATATATATATATAAAACACAAATCATAACATTAATAAAAGAGGGCCTCCCTGGTGGCTCAATGGGTTATGTGCAACACTATGTATGAAGCTATCCAGAGGCACTGCAGCATGAGTTCGATACCCAGCCAGGGATATTCCCACATGGCGCAGCAGATGCCTTGCCCGCTGTTCCCCTCAGCAGTGTATTTCGGTCGATCTGTCTGTTCTGCTCCCCACTCTGTCTCTGTTGAATCCTCTCACCACCCCACACCCTTGGGCTACACCCCAGCATTGTATGCATAAATAAATAAAACTTTAAATACATTAATAAAAAAACACAAGTTAATGAAATTCATTTCTTCTAATTTAGTGCTTATGAAGCACATTCTCCTGTCTCAACATTTATTTTGACCGTAAGGATCCTCTAGCTCTCCATGCAAGGGTAACTTCATACCTTACTGTACACAGAATGCCTTCCATCCATTTTTTGAAAATAGAAACTTTACAGTTTCATTCCGAGTCACATGTCACATTATATTCACTCTAAAAAGCATGACAATCTCATTCCTGACGAACCACACGTGTGGGATTTGAGGTCACCATTATATGCATGGAATAGGATGAGATGGACATGGTAATTCTTTTATATATATATAAAATCAGGCATATATATCAGGTATCTATATCAGGTAATTCCTACATATATATATATGGTGGGAGGTACTACTCTGATATATATAGCCTCCCACCATTTATATATATATAAATAATATATATATATTATATATAAATATATATTAATATATATATATATATTCCATAAGAATGTTAGAACTTTATATATATAAATATATATATATTTTTTTGATATATATATATATCAGAGTAGTACCTCCCACCATTTTATGGGAATCTGTAAGATCAAGGTGAATATTAATCACTCACATTTTTAGTCTGTGAACACTAATTGATAAAGGAGATATAGTAAAGCTATAGATTCCCTGACTTATTTTCAAGAGATTACACACACACACACACACACAAATCTAAGAGAAGATAGCCTCAAAATATGTCAGTTAATATTTTTAGTATAATGCATTATGCCTTATAATTTCAGTACATTTTAATGACTTCAAGCTACCATAATTATTTAAACTTAATTTTTAACTACTTAAAGTACTCTTTCCTGCTACTAGGTTTGAAAATTATGCAATATTTATTTAGCACTATGTATAAGGTTTTATTTTTGTACCATAAAAAGGGACTCAACAGACAATTAGCTCTGCAACTTCATTAGTTGCAGAAGAATGGTATAATGACACAATGTCAAATATATTAAAATCATAATACTTATTTTGTCAGATGACATCCAATACTTAATTGGCTTTTTTCCAACTGGCATATAAAATATATAAGATGTAAATACCATCTTGGAGTAAATGGATCAAAATTCATCTTGGGGCTCACAAGGAAGGAAAATTACTTAGTAACAATGCCTGCAAACTTAATTCAATTTTCTTGTATGCCAATTTCACTACGATAGGAAATTTCAATCCACAGTTATCAATTACAATATTGAAAAATCAAAACTGCAAATTCTAGTTTTTCAGTAATCATTTTCAAATTGTTAGAGGCAAACCTGTATTGTGTCCTTAGAATGAAATCATAATCCTACCCTTAATCCATTACTACATTCTTTGGAGAGGCATTATTATTCAATGTCTGTTTAGGAATATGCCTATTTATATATGTTGACTTCCATAAGAATGTTAGAACTTTTTATTGTGATTAATTGAAAAAATCCATATTTATCTACCTGAAACAGATTCTTTAAACTATAGACTTTATATAGTTCAATTTTCAATGCTCAATCTTGAAGAAAACAAGAATATAATTTTAATTCACTGAAATTGTTCCAGCTATTAAAAACAATGTTATTTTAATATAAGTAATTTGTTTAACCTTTTTCCCCCTTAAATTTATTTTTCTTCTAAATTAACGTTATCAAAATGGCCATCCTACCAAACACAAATTACAGATTCAATAATATTCTGATTAAAATTTCAATGACATTCTTCAAATAAATAGAAAAAATATTGATAAAATTTATATGGAACTACAAAAAAAAAACAAAACTCCAAATAGGTAGAGGTCTCCTAACTAATAAGAAAGAAAAGGAGGCATTACACTCCCTCATTTCAAAGTATTCTACAAAGCCATAATAATTAAATCGGCATGGTACTGGAACAAAAACAGACACATAGACCAATGGAATCAAATAGAAAATCCAGAAATAAATCCACATATTTATGGGCAACTAATCTTTGACAGAGGAGCAAAAAAATAGGCACTGGAACAAGGACAGTTTGTTCAATAAATGGTGCTGGGAAAACTAGACTGCTACTTGCAAAAAAATGAAGCTAGACTACTATCCCACACCATGCACAAAAGCTAAATCAAAACGAATAAAAGACCTGAATGTAAATACTGAAACCATAAAATATATAGAAGAAAATATAGGCAAAACACTACATGATCTATACCTCAGTAAAATCTTTAAAGACACATCCCCCAAAGCAAGCAAAGAAAAAGATAAACAGCTCAGACTGCATTAAACTTAAAAGCTTCTGTATAGCAAAAGAGACATTAAACAAACCAAATAGACACCCCACTGACTGGGAGAAAAATTTTGCAGACAATACAACCGATAAGGGACTGATCACAAAAATCCACAAAGAGCTTACATGACTCAGCAAAAACAAAGTAAACAATCCAGTCAAAACATGGGCAGAAGAACTAAAAAGACACTTCTCCAAAGAGGAAATGCAAATGTTCAGCAGATACATGAAAAAAGTTCAACATCACTTATAATACGGGAAATGCAAATCAAAACAACAATGAGAGGGCCTCCCTGGTGGTACAGCAGGTTAAGCCCAGCACTATGAAGCTAACCAGAGCCACTGCAGCATGAGTTTGATCCCTGGCCAGAGAGATTCGACATGGTGGGACAGACATCTCCTGCCTTGCCCACTGCTCCCCTCAACGTGTACTCTAGTAGATCTGCCTGTTTTGCTTCCCACTCTGTCTCTGGTGAACCCTCTCACTGCCCCACCCCTCTGGCCTGACCCCAGCTTGTATGCATAAATAAATAAATATTAAAAAAAAAAAACTACAATGAGATACCACCTTACACCAGTGAGAATGGCCCACATTAAAACAACAGCAACAGGGCCTCCCTGGTGGTGCAGCGGTTGAGCGCTGTGCTGTGGAGCTGTCGGCAGCGCGTGCGATGCGAGTTCGACGCTTAGCCGGGGAGAATTCCACATGGTGCGGCAGACCTCTCCTGCCTCGCCTGCTGCTCCCCTCAGCAGTGTATTTCTGATCTGCCTGTTCTGCTCCCCACTCTGTCTCTGCTGAACCCTCTCGTCACCCCACGCCTCTGGCCTGTACCCCAGCTTGTATGTATAAATAAATCAATCTTTAAAAAAAAAAAACTTAAAAATAAATAAATAAATAAAACAACAGCAACAACAAATGTTGGCAAGGATGTGGATAAAAAGGAACTCTCCTACACTGCTGGTAGGAATGTAAACTGGTCCAATCACTATGGAAAGCTGTATGGCACTTCCTCAAACTGCTAAAAATGGAGCTTCCATATGACCCAGCAATACCACCGCTGGGAATCTATCCAAAGGATACATAAACATTAATCCAGAAGGATACATTCACCCCTTTGTTTATTGCAGCACTGTTTCCAATAGCTAAGATATGGAAACAACCCAGATACCCAAAAATAGATGACTGGATCACGAAGATGTGTTACATATACATAATGGAGTAGTACTCAGCAATCAAAAAAGATAAACTCATGCAATTTGCAGCAACATGGAAGGAGCTAGAAGGGATCGTGCTGAGAAATAAGTCAAAAGGAAAGAGAAAAATATTGAATGGTTTCACTTATAGGAGGAATATAGGGGAACCAAAAAAGAGATTAGGAAGAGAAAATAACAACAAGAACAAAACCAAAACCAAAACTAGCAGGCAACCAGAAGTGAGAGACATTCAGCGAAGGAGGGGGAGGATAAGGGCTCAAAATGCGGGAGAAAAGGGCACAAAGGACTATGGTAATGGTTCATGGGTGAATTGGTGCTGGGTAACCCACAGGGAATATACAATAATGTAGAAGATATAAATAATATATATATATTTATTATATATTTATACACATATATAAATAAATAAATAAAATATTTTTATTCTAGCTAGCTTTTTCCCATTGAATATTTTGGATGAATCTGTGGCAGAGCAAAATAAGCTACTCCAAAATATGACGTTCTAACATTTGATCATTCAATTTATTTATTTAAGTAATTGCCAGGGCAAACAGAAAAATGACAGTCTGACTTGAATTTTGTGTCCTTGAAAGTAGGACATAATATTCCCTGTGAAAGGTATCCGCCCATAACTATAATGAAAATTTAGAAGGAATATTTCATCACCTGAGATAGGGAATTTAGTGTCTGCAAAGCTTTAAAAGACAAATCTTGCTTTTTCTTTACAAACACAAACCTATGTGTTTGTCAATTCTTGTTTCTCTAAAAGGTTTAAAGATTGCATGCTTTAGTGACTTTCTTGCTTCTCACGTCTTTGGGGTCCCTGTAATTACAAAATTAAAAATATCTTTCTCTTGTTACTCTGTCATTTACTACAAGGGTTTCTCAGCCAAGAACCTGGAAGGGTAGAAGTAAAATTACTTTTCTTCCCCCATCAACCTCAAGTAAGGGCATTCTTCCAGTGATCTTATTGGTCTTCTAAGGAAACTGAATAAATTGTTTTACAGTCATATCTGATATGATAGCTGACGTTAAAAGAAACTTATGGTGAAGAAGGAGGGTAGTCCGTAAAATTTTCAAATATTCTGAGTACTCATTTTCTTTTGGTTTGAGATATCCATTTCTTGATGGGATTTAAATTTTTAGAGCCGTCAGGTCATGAGAAAAGTTGCACTTACCCAAATTCCTCTTCTAGTAATGACACAGGGCAGGAAGGGCCACTAAATCTGGCCAATGACACTGCTCAAATAGGTTACTGGTCACTGTCAGAGTTCCTTACTCACACACAATTGCGAGATTACTCAGGCTCAGGAACAACAACAATGGGATTTATTTAACAAACCAGGGAAAAACAAAAAGTCAGTAAGGCCAAAAATGTCCATTTACCTCACCTGAAGCAGTGTGCAGTGGTTTCAAGTCATAAACAAAAAGCAGCTAAGATGGTATCTTCCCACCACTGAGGACTTAGAGCTCCTAACCTGAACAACAGGCAACACGCCCAAGATGTTGTCTTCCTGCCTCTGCTGACCTGGAGCACGTGGAAGTCAGACTGTAGGCCAGGTTCCAGATAACAGAGACAACAGAAGTTATGATAGAAAATGCTCCTGGAGCTGCCGTGATGCCCCAGCTCAGTACCAGACCAGTGACACTATAATAGAAGTTGCAGTGACTAAAGGACCCCACAGTCACACACACAGCTCAGCTAGGTACCTGGGTCCGGGTCTTCACCTTTTCTGCCAGACTGTAACAGCAGCAAAATGGAAACAGTTTCAGTAGCTCAGCTACTTGCAAAGCCTCAAAACTTTTCCTCTCTGTGGTTTACTGCTCAAGGCCCCACCTTTAGAGGGCCACAACAGCCTTCTGGAAGATTGGCATGGTGGGGGCCATAATCGTCTGACCCCAAATGCTGAATCTGAAGCTGAATCCCAAAGACTGAATTCTGAGGGCTGCTTTGCAGTCCCTTATATTTTCTGTTAGTCTCCACTCCAAAAATGATACATTTTAGCATTTTCCCTGAAGCTACCTATCCTCACCAGCAACTCCGGCCAAGGAGCACCACCTGCAACAGTCTTTGACTTCAGTCACCCGTTACAATAATGTCTCTTTTAAACTATATTCAACATTTGATAAGTGAATGTCTCATTATAATATATATATACTAAAGTTAAGATCTGGAGGTTGTAATAAATGAGGATGAAATAAAAATATGAGCTATTCAATGCCCAGATAGGTGTATATTTACTCCTTTGTTTGTACATTTGTTATTTGTTTTAGCTAAAAATACCCCAGGACTTCTAGAATATTCTTTGCGTTTAAAGTAATTTTAAGTCGAATTTTATGTCAGAAAGTTTGATGATGGAATTACTTCAGCCCAAATCATTTTTTTGGAAATAATTGTTTGTGGTTTGTTGGCAATATTTTATTTTTTATTTTTTTTTATATATATTTTTATTGTTATTTATGTCTTTTACATTTTGTATTCCCCTAGGGTAGCCCACCAACACCACAATATTTTATATGCAAGTTGTATCTGATCTTTCCATTTACTAGTGCATCATTTACCATTTACCTTTGCCATACGTGGCAGGCAGTTCTCTGTAGTTTTGTAGTAAGTAGTTTTGACTAAAGAAGTCTCATCTCAAATACTTTTACTCCATAACTAATGGACTTAAGTCACTTTTGCCAAAAAAACAAACAAACAAAAAACAATAAAAATTAAAACAGGAACATTCAAAAGGACATAATGAAACACCAAAAATGAATAACAAAATTACAAGACTTTGTGGCTTGTAGGGGCATCTCAATATAGCACAAATAGCTGATTTTCCTTCGTAGAATGTACCTAAACACTTGTCTTTTAAGTCTTTCATTTGTTCATAGTATTATACATTTTCTACAGAGAGTATAAAGTCAGATGGCAAACAACTCTACTAGAAAATGGTAAGACATCAGTTTCCAAAAAATTCATTTCCTTTTTCCACAACAGAGAAATGAAACCAAACTGACAACTAACTGCAATATATTAAATTGATTGATTTCATTGAGAAATGAAACTGCAAATGTGTCAACCTATTACTTTTTTTCTCTCTTAGAAGTAAAATTGCCTAATAACCATTTGGCTAGGCGATGAAAATGTCTGCAGTACAGAAAGTCATTGCAAAATTATGGGACATTGTCTTAGACAAACTAAAAAGTGGTTCTCCATGATAGAATTATATCATCTCTCCAAAAAATGTGGGTGACACATGAGACATTTCTGATAAATAGGATATAGCAAAGAAGATGGTATGCACATTATGTGGTAAATCACACTGTGATTTCATATTTTTTATTTAAATTTTGTGTTAACTGGAAAGAGAGATGGCTGTATGTCTTGAAGAAGCCATGTGTGAGCTATCCTTGGAGGATCTTTGAGGTAGGGAGCTAAAGCAGCCCCAGGATGGAGACAGCATATAGGTGGTAGCCAATGAGGAGCCAGGGCCCTGGGTCATGCAGCTACCAGGCAATAAAGTTGGGAGGAGCTCCAAATGAAATACTCTAGTCAGTACCTGATCTCACCTGTGAGACCTTGTGCAGAGAATCGAGATAATATGTGGACTAACCCCTGATCCAATAAAATTGTAAGATTAAATCAATATCATTTAAGTCATTAACTGAGGTCATTTGTTATGAAGTGATAGAAAATTAATAAACCATATTATTAAAGGAAATCTTCATAAGTTTTCTGTAATGTTACATATTTTCCTGAGATTTTAATATCTATTAATTTGTATAATAAATTATTGAATTTTGGGCATTAGATTTTTGATTAATATTTTGTACAATGAATTATATTTTATGTACTACAAATTATACTTATAGGATAGAATCCCAAAATTATAGATACTTAGTAATATTGCATTGGCATTAATAATTTTATTAAAATATATTGATGTATTGCTTTTCCAAAATGGTTTTATAATTAAGAGGGTTTTTTTTGTTTTTTTTTAAGGATTTATTTATTTTTATGCATACAAGCTGGGTTACAGGCCAGAGGCATGGGGTGGCGAGATGGTTCACCAGAGACAGAGTGGGTAGCAGAACAGGCAGATTGACGGAAACACACTGCTGAGGGGAGCATCGGGGGAGCCAGGAGAGGTCTGCTTTCTCATGTAGGAATCTCCCCAGTTGGACATGGAACTCACAACGCCGCTGCTGACAGCTCCACAGCGCAGCACCCAACCGCTGCACCACTGGGAAGGCCCTATAATTAAGAGTTTTAACATATAAAAATGCCTTAACATTTTGTGGATACATATTTATATATTAAATTTATGTATTTATATCTTATAGTATTAACTATATTATCAAATCGAGTATTAGAATAACTTTATTTCTATTTATTCATTACTTACTGTAATAAGAATTTTGACTTAAATATTTATTTTTTTTTTCATACCTGACCCTCATAATTATTTTATATGCTTAATACATTATGCTATTTATGAAAAAATTCTTTTCAAATCTTTAACAACAAAAAACAGAAAAGAAACTTTTAAATTTAATAAATATATTTTAAAGTAACTAGAAATAACTTTTGACTGGAAGAAATGGAGAAAGGTAAGCCTTTTCCTGAAAATTGTAGTAATATGTAGTTTAATATCACCATGTGTATGTAACACCTGTTTACACAACAAATTATAAGATTAAACTTGTTTAGCAGAACATATGCAACTATTTCCAAAATAATATTACTAGAACATTTGTAGTCAAAGTTCAAATTTTACATTTATCTTCTAGACATATATAAAAAAATGTACATATGCACATTTGTTTCTCCCTGTCCTTGATCTTTTCAAAAAAATCTACTTGGGAATCAGATCATCTAACATCATCTTCATCCATTTTTCTCCTACTTTTGAGCCCTGCCAACTTGTGCCTTGTGAATTTTCAGAATTCTTTCTGCTTCAACAATGACACATTTGTTTCCATTTTTGATAACAATATTCCTGAAGTTCTAGGGAACCAGACAGAATAATAAATGTAAGTAAGACATTGCATTTTTTGTTGTGATAAAATGTACTTACCATTTAATATCTTAACCAATTTAGATGCAAAACTAGCAATATTAAGTACATCAACACTGTACCAATATTTCCACCATCTATTTTCACGACTCTTCACCTTATCAAACTGAAACTCTATACACATTAAATGTTAAACTCCATTAACACATCCTGCCAAGCCTTGGCAACCAGCATTTTATTTTGTGCTTTGATTTATTTCTGTCTGTATGAATTTGATTTCCCCAGATACCTCAAATAAGTAGAGTCAAACAGTATTTATCTTTTTGTAACTGATTTCTTTTAGTAAAAATAATATTCTTGACATTCATCTGTATCATCCCATGTAGCAGTATTTCTTTGCTTTTTAAGTCTGAATAATATTATGTCATATGTATAGGCCTGTTTTGCCTATTCATTCATTTGCCAATTGATACTTGATTTGCTTCTGTGACAAGAGTCACCCCATTGACAAGCATGACTAGCCTGGTCAGTTAAAGAAAAACGAATACCATCTGATTTCACTCAGAGGTGGTAGATAGAAAAATAAAACAATCAAATGGATGAAATATAAAAACAAAAAGCAGTTTTTGACTGTAAGGCCAAATTAGTGGGAAGGCATAAGTTTGTAAAAGGATTCAACTGTATGATAAATTATAGAATTTAATGTTCTGTGGTGAATTTAATGTAATATATATGATGATTTATAAAATGCACATCTGAAACTTATGTAATATCATAATACAATTTATTTAAATAAACCTAAAAATAAAAAATAATTAAAATTAAAAATATGTTAAATAAAGAAAACGATGCAAATATTTTTTCAATACTCTGTTTTGAATTCTTTGAGGTATATATTTAGGAGTGGAATCACTCTGGCATTTTTAATTTATTTTAGGAACAACCAAACTGTTTCCATAACAGCTGTACCATTTGATATTCCCACCAACAGTGCATAAGTGTTCCCATTTCTTCACATCTTCATCAAATACTTTATAGCCATCCCAATTATTATAATAGATTTTTTAAAAAGGTTTTTAAAAGATGATTTTTAAAAAAAGTTTAAAAAATTTTTAAAAAGCAAGCCTCAGAAATCATTTCTCACATATTCGTCATAAATACCTATGCAAGATTGGTTTGTATTCTTATTATATTTATTTAAACCGGTGAAATACAATTATGTTAAATTGAAAGTTTCAGAAAAAGTTCTATAATCCCTGTTCTTTGACCTCAAACCATGTATTATATCCATCTAGTTATTCTGCTATGTCTCCAGACTCTAAGTATTGTCAATGGCCTATATAACCTCAATGATTTACTTAAGTGTTTTATTATAATTTTTACAGTAACAAAGGTTAAAATTTCAACTAAGTAGAAAAATTCCTCAATGAATTTGTGTATGCCAATTTTCACGGTTCTTTTTACATTTTGAATGCAGTCAGTGGATTATTTTAAACTGCTTTTTAGAAAAATATAGCAGGAAGCAAAAAACCAACTTCAGTGCTCTGAATAATAGCTGGCATGCTGCTTTAAAAGAATTCCAGCTGTGCTGTTTCATAACTCATGCTTGAAAGCTTCTGCTGATTTTCTACATGTAGGAGAAGGTTTTGTCTTATTTGCTACTCCAGCTTGCATGATTGCATATATTCTGCTCAAAGAAGATTTCAAGCACTAAACCTTTTTTCAGAAATCAGGCATTCCTGATCTGCATAGGAAAAAGTGTCATCACCACAGAATACTTTCCTTGAAGAGTTTGACTTTTATGATAGGATGTGCCCAGTTCTTTTGTTCTTTCCTCATTCTCACTTCACATGGATTCAGTGTGGGGGATTTGAAGCATATTCCAGGAATGTTTGCAACAGCTCAGTTATGTCCCTCACCACTGTAAGAGGAGTGAAAATTTCTGAGGAAATTTGTATTCTGAGGCTTTATATTTGCTAGTTGTCCAAATGTTATCCTTTGTTGTCTGATTTACATAGGTCAAGCCATAGATCTAGCAGCACTTTATCAGGAAAAACACTTAACTATTATAGTGTTCATTTTTTATACACAACCATGATAAATGGGGCAGCTAAAATTGTGCATCTATTAGGCTGCGTTTACCATGTTTTCTCACTTTCTATCTATCACTTTAAGCTCACCCTTGCATTATTTATCACCAAATTAGTGGAAAAATGCAATTCATAGTTGATTACTATTTTTCCAAAGAAATAATTGAAATGTTTATTTATGGTCTGATAATATATAATGTATAATGAATAGAATGAAAATATGTAGTTTGAATGTAAAAGCTACTGGTGAAGAAATAATGTGTCACAGTAAAAATTCAAACTTAAATTCACTTTTTTTTGAAGATTTATTTTATTTATTCATACAAGAACTGGGGTGTATGCCATAGGTGTGGGATTGTGAGATGATTCACCAGAGACAGAGTGCAGAGCAGAACAGGCAGATCTACTGAAGTACACTGCTGAGGGGAACAGCGGGCGAGGTAGGAGAGGTCTGCTGCACCATATGGGAATTTCCCTGGCTGAGGATTGAACTCATGCTGCAGTGGCTTCTGATAGCTTCATAAACTGAGATTTAACCTGTTCTGCCACCAGGGATGCCCTAAATTCACTTTTAACATTAGGTTATTCATAAATAAGTATGTTACCTGATAATTGACTCAGCATCTGAACAAACTCAGGAAAGGCATTCAAGACAAAGGTTCAAGGAACAGAGGGTTTTATTCTTTGTCCAAGAAATGGAGAAGGGAAATCATGCTCTCAAGTCCTTCCTCTGAACTTGCAAGTAGGAAGGACTTATATGGAGGAATTGAAAGGAGAGAGAGAGGGTAAGGTGTCCATGTCAATAAGATTTCAGAGAAGTAAGGTGATGATGGCCAGGACCTGTGTTCATGCCCTTTTTCTTCCAAATTTAGACTTGACTGGATCTGTCATGGTACTGGTGAGTGTGATTTTCAATATGGTAATGAAACTGTTCTTAACCCAAGGGTTAAGACCATCTCAATTTCATCCAATCCTACCTGTTTTATTTCCCCAAAAAAAATATTTTTCTAAAATATATTTTCATTTCAACAAATATATTGAGGTATACATTTAAAATATATAAAATAAATTAAAATGTTTTAAAGTAAATATAGCAAGATAAGAAGCAACAAAAATGAAGAAAACTGCTTCCTAATCTTTGTTTTTTTCCATGTGCAATTAGCCTTAGTACATTTTTTGTAATAAGATAGTGTTTAATTATGAATCTCCCCCTGCATCCACTTATCTAGATTTTTCCACTACCAAAATTATATTGGAAAGCACTTACTGTCTGCAAAGTTTATAACTCCTTTCAAGGCTGTTCCTAGAATCTTTGCCCCTGTATCAAATGGTTGCTTTAAACTCCAACTGGGATATCTATTTGTAATTTCAGACATTTGTCAAGAACTCTGATCTTACTGCTGTATTCTCTCCTTCACAGGCAGCATTCACAATCTCATGGTGATTCCTTATGAACTTTGCAAGGTTTCAACTTTGAACTTCACCTTAATCCATCACTTTTTTTCACTGTTCAAATCCAAAACTGATAGGAAATGTCACATCTTACATCAGAATGCATCCTGAATCTGTGGTTCTACTGATCCACTTGCAGCTCTTGTGTCTACTTATCTCACTTGAATTGTCTCACCCTGTCCTCAAAACCTGTCTCTACTCACCTTCCTTCTTCTCAAACCAAATAGGAATATTAACACAACAGTTAGTGCCATGCTTTTAAAACATTCACACATAATGTTGCTACTTTTCTAAAACCCACACAAATAGATGACAAATTCCTTTATTGGTTAAAGAAGTTGCCTATCATCTGGAATTGTTACAGGGCCTCAATGCCAAAAGAGTGTGTCCTTCGTTCTTTAGGGAAGTAATTCAAAAGAGCACTAGTTGTTATGGAAACGGGCAAGACTATTGGAGATACTCATGCATGAGGGAGCCAGTTTGGGCAAAGAAGTTAGGAGGAGATATTATAGGTTAAGTCCATAGGAAGGGAGGAAAATATCATCATAGCTTGTTTGGGGCTGAGCTATGTTCAAGCTGTTTAGATGAATTACATTCCAACTGTGACTGTGTGTTCTTTGCCTTCTCCCTCCAGGAGATTGCCAGCTAATCAATAGTCAGGATCTAACACTTTATTTTATCAAGGTGATCATGGTAAGTATAGTGGACCAAATTGTTTGGACAGGGCTCTCCAGTTCAGGATTTAGTCCACCTGTTCAAAAAGGACTGGACAACTCAACCTATGGCCTGACGATTTCTTTTACCTATGCTCTCTCAGACCCAATACTGCTTTGAGAGCTACAATGTTCCACTGACACCTAATGTGTCCCTGGACACATTTCCTTCCTTACTGTGCTGAAAACTGACAGGCACAGTCATTTTTAAGCCTTTTTATCCTGGATGGTCATTTCACCAGAGGCTCTTTTCTCCAGATACCATCATGGTATGACATTTCACCTTCCTCAAGTTTAACATAAGATGTCATTTTCTCTGTGAGGCCTACTGCAACAACATTAGTAAAACTGTGATATCCATATAAAGAGGGGGTTCTAGGTTCCCTGCCCACACAAGGAAGGGTGGAGATGAGCAGCAAAGAAAACCGGATGATCAAGAAGAAGATTGGGGAAGACACATGGAGCAGAGATGTGAAAAATATGTGCTTTTCTCTTGACCTTGAATTTGTACCAAGGAATTAGGGTACATGGAAGGAGATGCTTGAAATAGATAAGTGGGTGAGAGACCTGTGGAGAGATTGACATTGGCAGACTTTATCTTACTTTGGACATTTACTTTGTTCTTTTCCTTCCAGATTTGTGTGTCCCCTTGAACCCCTATTCTATGGGTCCCCACCAGAAGGTAGTTTAGACTGGTGGCAAGCTTTTGGGCCTCAGTTGTCCTGCTTTGAATCAACCTTATTTAGCTGGGCATTTACCCACAGGGAATGGATAACTTTGGGTCCTTGATTTAGAAACTATATTTTATGCCTTTCTTTTCTTTTTATTCCACACTAATTGTATTAAAGTTATTTTCTATCAAAGGTCATACATACTAGAGTATGTTTGCCTTTATGTGGCAGACTGTGGAACCCATTTAAAATAGGAAGATTTGAAGGTCTGATTTGTTAATTCTTGTATATAATATAACATATTTGTTTAGGCTAACTATTTTGTGTATTGCAAATTGTTGTGGCATAAAATATTTTAAAATTGTAGAAATGTTTGAAATCTTCCCATCTCAACACTGACTGAAAGATGCATTGGTAGTTTTTGATGATCCAGTAGGTTTAGATTAAGATTTTAAGAGTCCTTATGTTGAATAAATATTACCTTAAGAAACAGTTAATGTTGCATATTGATAACAAACTATTTTACTTCAATAGCACTTGCAGCATTCATTTCTTGTTTTTCAAAAGCTCTTTTAACTTATTAAGAAACTTCAATACATTCCAGAACATATGATCAAGAGTAATTTTGATTAACAACAGTATATTAATATATTTACAATAACAAAATAAGAAATTAATAATAAAATTATTTGACCAGTTATACTCACCCTGAAAACATTTGTTTCTGAGAGAAAATTAAGAACAAATTTCAGAATATCTGGAAAGCATTAAAAAAAAAAAAAATCAAGCCATGGTGGTGGAAGCACTGAGACTTAACCCCGACGCTTCTTCTAGCAAATATAAAAATAAAATAAATAAATAAAATAAAATAAAAACTTGTCAGTCTTTATATTGTAATACAATTTTCCACAATTTGGTTAGGAAACCCTTGTCTATTAGGAGTATTTTGTGGTTTCTTGTTAATTTCAGTGATGTTTGTTCCATTTCTTTGAAGATTGCTATTGAAATTTGTACTGTAATTGCATTTAATTTGTAATTGCTTCTTGAGTGAGCACCATTTTTAGAATGTCGATTCTTTTAGTTCAAAGACAGGACATATATTCCCATCTCTTTGTGTCGTCTATATATTTTTAACAATGTTTTGTAATTTCCTTATGTAGTTAGGAAAAGCAAAAAATAGGGCCTCCCTGGTGGAGCAAGGGGTTAAGTTTCAGTCTATGAAGCTATCCACAGCCACTGCAGCACGAGTTCAATCCCCAGTCTAGGCGATTCCCACATGGCACAGCAGACCTCTCCTGCCTTGCCTGTTGCTCCCCTCACCAGGTATTTCAATCAATCTGCCTAAATGAGAGGTCCAAAGATGAATAACACCAAAAAAAAATTCTTAGAAAAATTAAACAAAACAGATAGACATCCAGGCATGCTCACAAAAAAATAAAAAGAAAGAAAAGGGAGTAAACTAACAAACAGATTCCGAAATTAAAGAGAAATTACAACAGCCATCTCAGAAATACAGAGAATCATAATAGACTATTATGAAAATCTGAATGCTAGTAATAGTCTTCAAATACTTAAATGTGTACAATCTTCTACATTGAAAGAGGAATAATAGAAAACTTGAATTGGATGATTACATAAAGAAATTGTAGTAATAAAATTGCTCCAAAGCACAACATACCAGGAAAGATGGATTCTCTACTGAATTCTGCCAAACCTTTAAAGATGAACTGTTACCTACCTTTCTCAAACACTTCAAAAAGCTTAAGGAAGAGGAAATGATTCTAAAAACATTTTATGAGCCCAACAGCATTTTGATAGCAAAAGTAGATAAGGGAATCACATACAAAAAGAAATTACAGATAAATACCCTTGATGAAAATAGATTCAAATATCCTCAAGAAAATCTTGAAAAACTGAACTTAATGCATTAAAGTATCTTAACTAATGATAAAGGTATATTACAGGGTTACAAGTACGGTGCAATATTTTTAAATCAATTTAAAAATCAATATTTTAATTACTATATGAACAAAAGGAATGGCAAAAACCATATGATCATTTCAATAGGTGGAGTAAAAGCATTTGCACAATTCAACATCCTAAAATCTTCAAATATAGGAATATTTAGGTATAAATAATATACCTAAACATATAAAGGCAATATATGACTAAACTATATATAACACCATATGCAATGGTGAATAGGTTTTGCTTTAGGATAAGGTATAAGACAAGATACCCACTTTCATTACTACTATTCAAAATAGTATTAGAAATTCTGGTTAGAGCAATTAGGCAAGATTAAGATATAAAAAAATCCAATTTGGGAAAGCAATATGTAAAACTATCACTAGTTAGAGATGATATAGTAATACACATTAAAAACTCTTAAGATTTGGGCCTCCCCGGTGGTGCAGCGGTTAAGCGCTGCGCTGTGGAGCTGTTGGCAGCGGCGACGCGAGTTCGACGCCGGGCCGGGGAGAATCCCACATGGTGCGGCAGACCTCTCCTGCCTCACCCGCTGCTCCCCTCAGCAGTGTATTTCTGATCTGCCTGTTCTGCTCCCCACTCTGTCTCTGGTGAACCCTCTCGCCGCCCTACACCTCTGGCCTGTACCCCAGCTTGTATGTATAAATAAAAAATAAAAAACTTTAAAAAAAAATAAAAATAAAAACTCTTAAGATTTCACTAAAAAAAATTAGAAACAATAAATAAGGCAGGTTACAAGATTACCTAAAAATATCAGTTGTATTTGTATTAGAAGAGAAAGAAGTCAATAAATGCTATATACGAATGCATTAAAAATAATTAAATTCCTTCCTATATGCAAACACCCAATCTGAAGAAGAAATTAAGAAATCCATCCCCTTCAAAATTGAAACCAAAAAATTCAAATATCTAGGAATAAATCTAACAAAAGACATAAAGGACTTATACAAAGAAAACTACAAACCTCTGTTGAAAGAAATAGAAGAAGACACAAGAAGATGGAAAGGCATCCCCTGCTCATGGAT